>JAMKCH010006195.1:0-44575 GCA_023653785.1 Ophioderma brevispina
TGCGATTTGTAGTTCCTGGTTATGAAGAAATAAAAGGTATAATCTTATCTAAGCTTTGCACTTTTTTAGCCGACTTACGTTATTACATTGACGTGGATGAATTAGCGGTGCGCCCCCACAATGGACCTTGGGTAGTAACCCGCATGTTAGGGACCTCATGTGACCATAGTGACCTCGTGTGACCTTTGGCCCCATTCACACACCGCGACGACAGACGACACATAGGTTCGATGAACGCTGTATTTTTAGTTTCCATGGTGCGTTTTGTGATAAGAGACAATGACAAAACGTTAGTATGTATATAGTCAGGGAGCACACGTCATCCTGTTGCTATTACTTCAGAAGGTTTGCCAAGTTTGGTTTTTCACTTTCATGTGTTCAATAACACCACAAGGAATAACTTCCAACTTGTTGTCTAATTCTCAGTCTTTTTTGTCAACTGGTGAGGGCGCTTTTTCAAAATGGCCGCCAAATGACATATTTTTCAAAGAATCTCTTTGAGGAAATGCCCATATCATGTTATAATGATTTTTTTTTGGTGCTAAAATTGGTCTTTTGTTATTATATGCTTAAGGCGACGAAAATAAAAAAACCCTGTTTTATTTCCCTGATTTTTCAGTTCTGCAGATTTTTTTTTTTTTTTTTAGTTTTTCGAAAAATCATGATCCTGGGCTCGGTCATTGACTTCGGCAGAGGGAAGGTGTTCCCGACAGCAGAGAGAACAACAGCCATCGTCTGTGCACACGGGACTTCCTCCCAGGCAGACGGCTCCAGCCAAACTGTGGTTACGGCTTCTTGCCCTTGTAGACAGCCTCAAATGCACAGCAGTCCTTCCCCAATGCCCCAATGTGCGAAATACATATAGCTTCACGTTCTATTCACGTTTAGCCCCAAGAAAGACTGGATGTCGAATGGTATAGCCGTCTCTCCAAATTAAGGTCCACCACACCTCAGATGGTTACTGCAGCCTCACAACATTCACCCTGGGCGGTCTTGCTTCCACGCTCACCATAGACACGTCCAAAACTAGCTGGGGAGCCCACTGGGAAGGCTGGCGATTGGCAGTGTCTTGGACTCCATACATTACGAAGCAATACATCAACCTTCTGGAGCTGTGGGTGGTCCGCTTGGCATTACTGCACCTACTTCCCAAGGTCAAGAACCGGGCGATCACCTTTGCTGCAACAACCTCACGGTAGTGACTTATATAAACAAACAGGGAGGTAGCCGCAGCCTATGTCAACAGACAATCAAGCTGCTGATATTGTACCAGCGCCACAGGATCGAGCTCCAGGCACGCCATCTCTCGGGAGCAGGCAACATTCTAGCTGGTATCCTGTCGAGAAGGGGAACAACCATCCATGCCCCGACCAAGGTCAGTGGCTTGTCAGTGATGGCACCTCAACCAACAGTGTGCAATGTGGTCTTCAACAGACTCCAGCGGCTTTTAATCGACCTTTTTGTAGCGGCCGGGAAAAACCAGCACCCGACATACTGTTTCTGGGGAGCGGACGCAATGATGATCGGCTGGAACAGGATCTCGGCGTTCTCCCGATAGCGATATCGGGTGCTGGAGAAGCTCTTGAGATCCAGCGGGTGCAATATGCTTCTAATAGCACACACTGGCCCAGACAGATATGGTTCCCGGAAATCTCCCTCTCACGGTGGTGGAATCGTTTTACATCCCAGGCAGACGGCTCCAGCCAAACTGTGGTTACGGCTTCTTGACCTTATCGCCAGCCTCCCAGCTGTCCTACTCCAATGCCCTTACGTATGAGATACATACAGCTTCACGTTCTATCCAAGTTCAGCCCCGAGAGAGACAGGATGTCGAAGGGTATAGACATCTCTAATCTTGAGTGTTGGAGTTAGCTCATGTGTTGAATGACAACGCACTCTTTCACCTCCAACGTGGAGCTGCTGTTGACCAATATCGATTATCGCCCCAGTTTGTTTCAGGAAATCCATCCCCAACATGCCTTTCTCAACGTCTGCGACAATCACACTCAGCTCATGGCAGCCATTCCCCACACCTATCTCCAGGATTGCTATTCCCCACGTCTTCACTTGTCGCCCATCGGCCTGGATGAGCTGTGTATTAGAAAAACGAAGCCTAGGTCGCTTCTCATCCGGAATCATCTGGTACAACTCCATCGGCACAAGCGAATTTGAAGTCCCAGTGTCTAGCAGAAATGACGCAGACAATCCATGTAACAACACCGGTACATACATGTCCGCCTGTGCAGAACTCATCGCATCCTCTGACATCGTCATCACCTCAACATCACGAAGATGCACCAGCCCTCCGTTTGATCCATTCTCGCTTCGGCGTCCATCTTCTGCCGCGTCTCCAACCACTCCTGCCGTTTCTCGCCCGCCCTTCTCAGTCGACAACCTACAATCTCCACCCTTCGTAATCTCCCTACTTCCGCCAACATTTTCACCTTTACGCCTTCTGTACCTCTTTGCGTCCCCATCCCCCCGTTCTTGGTTTAAGAGTGGCGTGGGCCTCTGCTTGCCACCGGCCCTCCCATGGCCCCTTGGGTTGGCCCGCTCTCCCGACATGTTCCCGACATGTTGCAATGATAGGAACGGTGTCCTTCCTGTCGACACCTGCGACACACCACATCCGTGTAACGGCAATTCTTCGTAGTGTGACCCAACTCTTCGCAGCGGAAACATCGCACCTCTCTCGGTGATACCGTCTCGCTACATTCTCGTGCGAAGTGTCCAGGCTTCTGACAATTAAAACATAATGGGGGTTCCGGTGGGGGCGGTGGGCGCTCTGCGGGGATATTTCCACGTCTCTGTGCCGTTCCGCTGCTCTGTCCTCGATATCCGTTAGGCGATGCCGCCCATGGCTGCTTCGTCTCGTTGGCCGACCTCGACACCTCTCTTACAGATCGTTTCAGCTCTCAAGACATGCTTCAATCCTAGCGTCCCGTGCATCATCTTTGCCTCTAACTGGGTGAAATCCGCTGTCGGGGTTGATTCTGGACTCAACCAATCTCGTGTGAATCACGCCTCGAACTCCTACTCCTGACTTTCGCACTACGGTGGAACGATTCAATCGCCTGAGCCTGCCTGGTTGCCTCCTCTAACGTGCCAGGCCTCACCTGGAAAATATCTTTCCGGATGGACAGACCGAATCTGCTATCATCTTTATTTAAAAGTACACCCTTGCAACAAATCTCTACCTTGCTTCTCAGTTGCGGAAACGTAGCGCCGCGTTAAGTCTCTTTATGTCCAAGCCTAATCCTACACAAAACCACAAAACACAAAAAAAACCCCCAAGACATGATGAAGACTCTCTCCCGGCCTCTGCTCCCGCCGCTGCAATTCTTGAAAGTAATTTTCGGCACACTCCCTCGATCCAAAACTCCTTCTCCATCACATCCATCAGTTTCGCAAAGGTCATCTCCTTGGGGTTAACGTCGTTGATGCTCAATGCAGACAATGCATCCCCTGGCAACAAGTAAACAGCTGATGATACGTTTTGCTTCCATATCAGTCCATTTATTTGTTTTCATAAGCTCGAACATGCAGTCGAAAAATCCTTCCAGGGCGTTTTCCCGTCGTTTTATTTCAAAACCTTCTTTTTCATATTTCGGCCCCTCTCCATTAGTAGAGTGATATGTGCGTGAATAAATTTGGCACAACAGTTTGGGCATGTTCTCAGAAGGATTTTTGGCTATAGGGGCATCGCAGAGTTTTCGCGTAACAAAAATGTCGGCCACAAGTGCAGGTATACCTGTGAAAGGGCTGCCACACATGACAATAATGGCAGGCAATTACTCTCTTTAACAGTGTTTTACATAAATCTTATGCACTGAGTCCCTTGTTGGGGTTACGATCTTATCCATTATTATTATTAATTATGTGCAATTATTATTATTAATTATGTGCAATTATGTTTATATTGCCGGAAATATATTGCTAATGCCAACAGCATTGACTATTTTGTTGCAAAAGCACCAATTATGTGATATTATACGCTGTACCAAAAGAGTAATCATATTCTTCAGTAAGGGAGTTACCAAATCTGCTAACTTCAGGTGCACGCGCACATTTTGGTATAATCAATCCTGGTTACCCAGTGTTGCAAAGTCATCAGTGGTTGTGTCAAATTGTTTATCCTTCATGTTCTTCTGTAAATAACAATATTTTCATAAGTTTTGTGCTAGTTCATATTATTAATGATAATAACAATCTTAATATAGTGCCTAATGCAGAGACTCTAGACATGTCACATAGTTGAGGAGGAATGATATCATTATCAATTATCAAACGACAAATACAAATTCAATAGATAAACTTCTATGTGAAACAACTATGATATACATCAATTACCAACCATTAAAACAACTTAAGAGAATAGAATAATCTATTTTAGTAAAAAATTCAAACATATACTATGACCAATAGAAGAGAAAGACAACCCAGTTGTCTTCCATACTAAGAACATAATGGGGATACATCTGCTGTGAGGATCTGTGTGTATGTGCCCCACAGCGACATTAGTGAAATCTTGATCTTTCCTGGATTCAGATGCCTCAGCTCTACCTAATCTAATGACAAGGAAAAAGTTCACAATATCAGTATATGAGCTATGTTTAATTGGAAGACAATGCAGTTGGGATATTGTTCTTGACAACGAATTTTAAGGACAAAACGAGCAGCTGCATTTTGAACTCACTGAACCGTGGTCACTTCTCTTTCTGGGAGAGCATAGGACAATGAGTTACGGTTCATCCTTCATGTAAGACTGCACGGAATTAGCCTAGTACGAAATCTTCTATAAAAGGATCAAGAGATTACAAGTATTGTACAGCTTTATTCTGTAAACGAGTCTTTACTCTAGTCTAACTCATGAATATCTTACACCAATTAGGACACACCGGAGTTGCAGGATCCAGCCTTGATGTAACAAAGGCATGGACCAATCCAATAGTGCCTTTTTCATCAAGGTACTGTCAAAATTACCCAATTTTCCTTATCGAGTGCCAGGCAGCCTTGCATAACTTGTTAACATGATTGTTCTTTCTTAGTGATGAGTCTAAGATGACACTAATGTTCCGCGCTTCAGCTTGCGGATGGAAAACCGAACTGCCAATGATGGATGGCTAGTCGATCTGTAAAGAATGAGAGTGAAAGCACAACATTCTCTGTCGCCTTGTAATAACTATTAGCTTGTTGGATTTACATCAGGATCTGATGTCTGCAATGCAGGATTCAATCTTATTTATGGCTGCATCACAATCCCAATGGTGGAAAGACAGATAGAGCTGTCATCGGCGTAAACGACAGATTGAACACCATGGGCAGTAATGATATCCTCTAGTGGGGCAGAAAACAAGATGAAGTCAATACATCCAATAACAGACCCTGTGGTACTCCACAATCTACCGCCACAGGATCTGATTAAGCAAATTTGATCGATCTAGATTGAGTTCGGTCATCTAGGTAGGAAAAGAACCAACTTAATGCTTTTCCAGTTATTTCAATCACCTTTGCCAAGAAATGGATATAGGGCGATAATTTGAGAGGATAGTGGTGTCCGAGCTGGATTTCTTCAGCTGCGGGATCACAGATTAAATGCATGCTTGAGAGCTTGAGGAAATACATTGATCCGCGCAGGGAAAGTTGTTAACTGGTAACAGATCATCTAAACATAGTTTTTAAGACACAGACAGTAGTAGTATCATGTAGACTGTTACGCAGCTTCTTGATCTTGTTATGGAAAAAATTCTGCAAAACTGTCAGCAAGATCTTTTGGACATTCATGGGTACTTAATGTATATTTCACCCTAGAAGTTAAATTGCTGACTACATGGAAAAGGTCACGTTGGTTACATTGTAGTAATCTGGTTGCTATGATACTCTGTCTTTGCTTTAGCAAGAAGAGAGTTGTATTTAAAACACTGATCCTTGTAAGCTTCCTTGCATACTGTGAGCCCAGTCTGTGAAACTCTGCGCTTCAGCCGACGGTGTTCCTCCTTCTCAATCTCAAAGGTATCTGAATACCAAGGAGCATGAGTATGGAGAAGTACAATTTGACGAGTGGAGCATGTTCATCTAGGGTCTTACATTAAGATGTTATTATATTCATTAACAAGAGAATTGCAGTTAGCACCTAAAGGTAAATGCAGAAGTACACAGGCTACGTCAGAGCAGAAGGTGTCTCTTTTGATGTTGCAAATTCAAGTCTGCACACACTCAAGCATTTTTCCTGTTTTCAGCAGCCCTCCTTGCAACCAGAACTTGGAAGTTCTTGGCATACTTTTCTAACTTCTAGAAGGTTGTCCAGAAGATTTCCCAATAAACTCTTTTCATTTCTAGTCCATCCTTATTCACTTGAACATGGAAGCTCAGGAGATATAATCATCATTTGAGCCCAACAGTAATCGACTTGATAGGCGGCTCTCTTGATATGTTCAGTGAGTGCTGCCTTCATTGGAGGAAGAGCACATAATTATACATCAAGACCACAAAGCGCTCGTTTTATTTTTTTGTACAACAATGGACAAGTAAACTTACGCTAAATGCCATATTCTGACATGGAGCTTCAGACTGGTTGCAGCCAGAATGTTGCCCTCAAGTTGGATCAAGATGGATCATATTCAATTTGAAAAAAAAACAAACAAACAAACATGCCTTTCATTTAAGTCTGGGCAACCACTTGGTATGGTTTGCTTTGTTGAGTTTTATTGTGGGTATTACAACATACCTCTTCATTCAACATAAGAAGTAAGGATGATGAACATCATCTCTACACGGTAAACCAATGCATACATCAGTGGTAGTTATATTGCAAGTGAAAACCACTGTTATATCAGATTAATCCAATGGTGTCTTTTTAATTAAAACCTATTCTTAAGGCACACCACACCACCACTAGCCATTACCAATGACTTGAGGACACGCTAAGAAGAAGAAGCCCAGAATGACATTGAACTGCTATGTGGTCATGCGCCATGATTGGGGTATAGGAAAAGGTGGAGGTGTTACATTTTATACAACATTTTTTAAATGTATCATTAAACGTGGTATTAAAAGATATTAAGCTGCAGGTTCATTTAACTTATGAATACTAAATAGATCTTCAAGTTTTTTCAGTGCGCAACATGTGCACCCTTCCCAACACCCCATCTTTCCCTTCCCAACTTCCCCTTCCCAATATCCCAACTTCCCTTTCGCAACACCCAATTTTTCCCTTCCCAACATCCCAACTACCCCTTCCACTCACCCCATCTACCCTTCCCAACACCCATTTCCCCTTCCCAACACCCAACTCCCGTTCCCAACACCCAAATCCCGTTCCCAACATCCAACTTCCGTTCCCAACGCCCACCTCCCTTTCCCAACACCCAAACTCCCCTTCCCAACACCCATCTCCTCCTTCCCAACACCGATCTCCCCTTCCCAACACCCATCGCCACCTTCACAACATCCATCGCCCCCTTCCCAACACCCATCTCCCCCTTCCCAACACCCACATCACCTTCCCAACAACCATCTGCCCCTTCCCAACACCCCATCTACTCCTTCCCAAAACTCCATCTCTTCCTTCCCAACACCCCAACACCCATCTCCCCTTTCCCAGCACCCCATCTTCTCCTTCCCAACACCTTATGAGATTTTTCATCACCATAGATAATAACTGTACGTAGCCCCTGAAAAAAACAAAAAAATATTAAAACACACACATGAAATCCAGATTGCACATGGTTTTGGGGTGTATAATAATTATAGGTCTGTTTGATTGAGTGTATCGGTGCGCATGGCTACAGACGCATAGCTCTGTAGCCTGCGCGGTTGTTCCAGGGTTTATGGTTTTGATAGAGATTACTTTTTTGCAGGGGAAGTTTCTGTAGTTTGAGTTATGCACAGGTAATTTACCCAGAACTGATTGATGGAACTTTCTAGCATTGACGGATGAAACAGGCACGGCGTGGCCGGGGGCCTAACTGTTGAGTATTTAAGCACAACTTAAAATGTACTGATTATGACACTGCGTAGGCCTAGCATTGTATGGCTGTACATAATTTTACAATTTGAGTGGTGTACGACTATGGTGTTATGACTTCATGATAAGCCTGTGGTATGTCATGTAGTATAGCCATTTAGAATTTTTGTGCCCGACAGTCGTGCATATAGCATTTGCCTAGACTCAGTTTTCAGTCCATATTTTGTCTAATATGGAACTGAGATCACTGCCATTCTCCTACACGTAACGGTCCGAAAAAATTATTTTTCTAAAATATCTGGTTTAACAAGCCCAAATTTTTGATTTTGTCCTCAGCTGTCCATTTGTATTACTATATAAAAAAGCACTCAGTCAAAGAGAGAAAGAAATCAAAGGTTTTCATGCAAAAAACAATGCTTTTTTGTTTGTCATGCCGTGGAGAGGGACTCACAATAGGTTCAAAGATTTTGCACCCTCAAAAAATCATTGATCGTCAAGATCGTAAGGCGCAACTACTACTTTGAACGAAAAGAGGTAAGTTTAATACTTCCTTCCACATCAACCAAGAACTTACTGATCTTTTGAGGTGTTGGGTGAAACTCGTCTATTTGAAATAAAGAAGCTAAAAAAATTCCCTCAACCTATATAGCATCCATGATATACCCAGGACTCTTAGGAAGAACCCCAATTACAAAATCAGTTAACAAGTTGCTATATTGGATCAGTAAATGGATCGAGTTAGAAGCCTGCGGTGCCATTCCAGTCTTTTGCGTTGAGATGACCAGTCACATGGTGATGGTGTCAATGAGGCAGTATAAGCTTATCATTGATGTTGAATGTTTCAAATTCATGCGTGACATGACACTGCTACTTTTACTGTTTCATTTCTATCACTAGAAGCATTAATTTGCATTGAGTTGAATTTTGAACATGTTTGAAAAACAATTTAAGATTAGCTTAACCCCGAGCTGGTAAGTACGACGTCTTGAAAGTACCAACACTATACTTGAACTGCATTGAAATAGTCTTTACTACGGCCGGTCAAATTGCATTGAAACTAGTTCTTAACTACAGAACCACAGTATAGTCCCCCTTCTTGATCGATACGCTGTGACAACCGGAGATACAGAATGCTGCTGCTTTGCCGTATTGTAGTTTCAAACGGTAACGAGATGAATAGTTTGGTGGCACGTGTCAGGAAACCAGGTCACGTGTCAGGTATCAGGTATCAGTTGCGCTTCGGGGCGACCGAATAGATATAACTCCGACTATGTTAAATCAAGGTCCTGTACATGACCCCTCTGCCCTAAGTGCTATTTTTTCCACAGACCACTGATTCAAAAACCGACGAACGAATGACGATTAATCGTTGTTTTTTTCAATGTGGGATACGTACGTCATTTTTACCTGAATGGTAATAAAACCAATCATTCCGTGACGTCATCAATCTTTATTTTTTTCCAAAAATGGCTGTTTATTTCCCATAATAAAATTCCTTTTTAAGATTCAACATCTGTATATTGGTTTCTTTTAATAATTAATATTCCATTGTCCCCCCATGAATGTGAAAAAGATGGTCCATACGTCTACTACACACTGAAAACATAGTCATCCGGCTAAATACACTTACCGTGGACTGGTATGAGGCCCAGACGGTCCCCGTTTTTATTTTAGCAGGGCTTGCAGCCACTTGGGCGCGCGGCTGCGGGGGTATGCGTCAAGACCATATCATCGCCATGGCATCAATGAATGCTATAACCCTAGGCGAGGGTTAACATTAATTGTAAGAATTTGGTTTAAATAAAGCAGAAAGTTTGCTGGTAACTGTTATTTTAAATCTTTCAGGATAATCAACGCAATCTGATATATTTGGTCAAAATGTTAAAATTAGGAAAACGCAAGATATTATTAAATCGTAAACAGTTCATATGCAAGGGTCTTATGAGTTGTCAAATTGTCAAATATATTTTCACCTATTTTGTTTCTATATCCGTGATTCATTCTCATCGACGTAGAAAAATTGCTTGTTACATGTAAAAGGAGTCATAATAAATAATAATTTTTTCTTTTAAGAAAATGTAATTGGCGTCAAACTGTTACCAATAATTGTCCAGGTACAACATGCGAAAATCATTAAGTAAGCAAAAAGTTAAAGAGACTTAGTTTTGGAGGCGTATGTCCATGCGCAAAAGTGTAATGTCCATGACGTGCCCTAGAGTTCTCTAAAAATAAATTTTAATGGGGTCAATACATCTGTGGGCAGAAACTATGGCTCCTTTCCCCTCCCTCCTTGTTGATGTCTGTCATTAACCGCAATTCATTGGAACAGATTACGTTTTCCTCTGCTCAAGTGCGCAGTGATTCAGTGCCAGAAAGATAGCCCGCAGACCGAGTGCATTGTATGATGCATGGCAAGGTTGCATGGGAGACCACCTGAGTACTGCGTTCAGGGTCTCCATATGGAAGTGCGGGGGTCAGATAAACCCGTTGAAAGGTTTCAGTTTCATGTTGGGCCTGTACTGCCCCGCCATTTTTGTAGTAGAAGACCTCCTATCGAGAGGCATATCACGGCACGTTTGGCCACCAAAGCAGCTATCTCCCGCCGGAGCTTGTCCCATTTGGTAGTGTATCTTGGAAAGGAGTACACCTCTTCCCTCGGAATGGGTAGACAAGTCGTGAATTCTTGATACTGTATCCTTGGGCTACCACGTGCAGAACCCAAGGGTCCGTGGTCACTGCCTGCCATACCCCCGCAAATTCCATGAGACGACCGCCCACCCACAGGTGGCAAGACGGCTGTACTGGGTTGTCATAAGCGACCGGCTTGGCTACCTTGACCACCTCGGCCCTTGGATTGACCATGACCTTTGTCTTTGCCTTTACTCTCAGTTGATTTTCCCAGAGCTTTCCCGCCTATTGATCGCCGGTGCCACCTCCTGATTCTGAGGGGCCTGATAGCCCGTGGTAGGGCCAGTGGCTTTTTTCCTTTTTTTTTGTTTTTTTTTTTTTTTGTTTTTTTACCAGAGGTGCACTGAATCCGTTGTGCTCTTGAGCTGGCAGGGCCGTCCAGTGGGGTAACCAGGGGAAGGGGGCACGGGGAAGTAGCGTTCTCATGTGGGAATTTTGTACCCTATGTTATGTCCCCTTTGCCGAAAAATTAGTGATTTCTGCAATTTTCAAATTTTCAATTCTCCAATACAGTACAAACAAATAGCCTATACTATACTACCAAGTTTTAAATATGCTGGCCCCGAAAATATATGTGCCACGTTGCCCCCCCCCCAAAATGGTTACGGCCACTGGGGACCTCCGTTGACCTCCGGACAAGGTCTTTCCACCTCTAACCATATCGAGGAATCAGTTTGAAATTAGGGCCTCTGCGCAGTTGACGTCTCTCCAAGCCTGCTGAGCAAGATTCCCCACTTGGGTGGTTCCGTCTACCGTGTTATTCCTTCAGATGCGTTGTAAAAGGACACGGCACCAGCACTGGTTAGCACTCGCCAAGAAAGGGGTAAAAAATACACACCTTCCCAGTAAAATCGCGTCGGCAAGAACATTCACCGTTCTTTCCAAGGAAACGCTTTATACGTAAGATGCACGTCCCGACACCATCTCACGCAGGAGATGAATGATGGTTACCCAGTTATCAAAATGAGCAATCATACGTGATTTAGGTAAATATCACTATTTCGAACTTAAAGGCTCCAAGCACAGCATAAATTGGGCCAGAGTGATTTCGACGATATTGTGGGATAAAGATAGTATTCAAGCTATTTTCAGTCGCATTTTTGCTGTGTTATAACAACTCGAAATATTAACCTTGAATTGAGGTAAATAATATACCCACAGGGTTCATGAGCCATTTGAGGAAAATCCAACATTTGTTATTTACCTCAAAATAATACCAAGTCCATAAACCTGACATAAACAGTAAGATCATTGCAAGAGCATTTTGCTGACTCTACTCAGCAGTGCGTGTTAATGTTATAGACTGTCACAGCCAGAGCCTGGTGGAAGTCAAATAATGTAGGCCTACTCGTATTTACAGCGGTAGTCATTCGCCGGTAATTTTTTTTCCGGAGTTGTTGGATTTGTTGGTTTGAAGTGTACTGGGTTGTCTCTTGACTCCCCTTTTCTGTCATCTCAGTAACTGATGTGCTGCGCTGCAATGCAGAGTGTCATGAGTTGTAATTGGAGGATGGCATGCCCTATCATAGACTTATTTTGATTAGGCTTAGGTAGAAGCGGAAGCGAAAGCGCAAGTACTAGTGAATTTAGAAGTTGTTAACGGCATCCAAGTCCCAATTCACTAATGATTGCGCTTTCATGTTTTACACTAAGCCTTTGATTATACTTAGTCGTCCATAGCTTTTGGGCAGCAATTGTACATGCGTATCGCGCAAGCCAACTTTGTACATCGCAATTCCAACTGCGGTTTACTGCGATTCCCCCATTTAAGCCTGCGTGAAAGCTATTGACGTCAACCCTAGTCCGGCCGGACGAAGTATACCACCAAATAGGGGGCCTCCTAAAGTGCGAAAACGCAGTTGTGTATATTTTGCATAGCGTACATGTGATTCTGTACAGATGCTCAAGTATCGTTGTTTGACCGGAAACGATAACCGAATTAATTTCCACCCGTTTTTGGTGGTAATCGACAAAAGTGTAGCATAGCAAGGTAGGCTAGTCGAAGCTTTACCCGGGCCTAGGCATGCCAATGACTAGATAGGCCTAGTCTAGCATACTAAGGGAATGTTAGCACTATTGAGTAACAGAACTCCACAAATTTGCAAAATTCATAAGGCGCTATCATGTCACTGGTCACGACTCACGAGCTGACTAGTTGTGGCAATAATTTTTAAAGGGTCATTTCGTGATACACAGCTGCGTAAACCACAGGACTAGTCAGACGAATTGTCTGAGTGTCCAAATGTACGTGTGAGCCTTCTATTTCCAACTTGAGATCGTGAAAGATATGTGGTGATATTTCTATGTAGGCCCGAGGCATAGCCTCGTCACCTTCATATCCTAAAATAACAGTTATTAAAAGTCAGTTGCTTATGATGATGGCATGTTAAATTTTGATTTGATATAATTGAGCAATGTCAGTTGATGGAACAAAAAAATAGAGATATCTGCATGGTACCAAAAACTGAGCCTAGACCTGCCTAGGACAGCCAGGCCTAGGGCTAAGGCATGTAGGCAGCAGTTAGCCAGCAGTTATCAGTAATCGTAACTAAAAAAGTGAGATTAATGATAACACCGAAACTGCGGCCTGTTTAGGTAGGCCAACCCTGAGTTAAACTTAAAGGCATACTGTCTGAAGGAATTTGGCAGCAACAACAAATACAAATCATGGACCAATGGCGAATTTAATTTAAATTCAAGCATTAGCAGAATGCCAGAAAAACACATCAGATTAGCACGATTCGTCATGCATCATGTGTCTTTCACATAGGCGGATAGGCCACTGCATGCGAACAGGGAGGCGTAGGCTAGACTATGCCCGGCAATCGGCTGGAATAGGACTATGCCATGGTGAAAACAAGTTTTATCAACAAAAGTAGTAAAACCACAGTGAAGATGAATCGTGATACATTCAGATGAGCAGACCCCGAGGCAGTGATTCCCATACATGGATTCTGAAAAAAAATATGAAAAAATGGGAACAATAAAATTCATTTGCAATCTGCAACAATCATGAAATTCGCCATAGCCAGACTGTGTTTTTGTTGATGAAGCTGCCTGCTATGAGCAAACGACGCTTTGCACTGCGTTTAAGAGTGCAGGTTTTCGAATTACAGCCATTCAGAAATTCGACTGAAAATTGGACATTCTTATGAGTTTCCAAACACAAATTAGCTTAATCTAGCGACCGGTGGGTCTTACCTACCATGTGAAGCAAAATTGGTGATATGACATTGCAAAATGTCCAAATCGATGATGATGATGATCATGATGCTCCGACCATTCCTTTTCGGTTATGTTAGTTTTGCCGGTTCGAAGTCAAACCACAGCTCCGCCCCTACCTTGATGACAGAGGGTTTACATGGCCTTTGGAACGCATAGCCAAAGAGATCAGTCTCTTGCACCAATGAAGAACGCGCGGTGTTAATGTTAGCCTTGATTTTGTTTTACGAAAATGTGGAACTGTTTCTTGGATGGAATTTCGAAGTACATCTGGGTAATTTCTTCCCAACAACAAAATTTGCAAAATAACATCGGCCGCTATAGTCTAAGATTTGATTTACGTCATGGAGGCTCGACTTCAGACTTGGCCAATTATGGCCGCCATCTTAAAAAATCAATTAAAATTGAAAATTTTACTTTTTTTAAAAAAAAAAAAAAAAAAAAATAAAAATGGACCACAAAGGTATTAAAACATAGGTATAGACACTTGAATCTTGATTCTAAGTGCTGTAAAAAAAAATGGAGGAGGCATATTTTGGTGGCCTCAAACTACATATATTATAGAAGCATGTCAACATTCTTGCTTCTTCAAAAATTGACCGATTCATGGCAGAAATCCCCTGTAATGCTCAACTATAAAAGATGCAGGCAACGACCTATACATGGAGAAATTTAGTTGCTTTTTTTTATTCTTCCTAAAACGTCGGATTAAGCATGCTTGCTTAATGCGACCAGTGATATTGTGGCACAGATTTAGATCAGGAAAGGCGGCATACGAATGTAAATTTTATGACCAGATTTTATGTGGCTGTCTCTAAACGTAATATTAGAGTTCATTCTGAATGTCATGTGACATCCATGTAGGTCAAATATCTCTTGGCAAATTTAAAGGTCATATGCATAAAACCAAAAACATCTGATTTTTATTTCAATTGGAAGTTAATTGGTTAGACTCTTCACACCACATTTGATATAGAATATGCGACACCAACGCGTACCAGGGGGCGCGTGGGGGCGCGCGCTCCGAGTAAAAAGTAAGGCTATAAAGAAATGGAGAAAAAAAGAGAAAATAGGAGGGCATCCAATTTGAGATTTGAGTTAAGTTTGTTACCTTTATGCCACTTTAAAAATAAAGGAGTGTAAATGTCAAATTTTTTGTAAGGGATTTGAAACATCTGAATATCTCTTTCATATAACAATGTTAGCTATACGTTATTTGTAACGCTTTTGTGTTGCCACCCCATAAAGGCGGATCGAGGGGGTGGCCCGACCCTGGCCCCTTGCTGCAAACAAAATGCGCTGTCACAGTGAAAACTTACCTACCATAGGACATTCTATAATCAAGTTAATTAAATTGGTAAAATTTACGCGCTACGTGCAGTAAATTTAGTGCGTTATTTAAGAGTAAGAACAGGATCTACCTTTGATTGAGAATTTTACAATACATGTTGTTGATTAGCTGATTTACCTTCACTCACTATGGATGTATTGTTATCAGATCTTGAGTTGTATATTAAAATTGTTCTACTTTTGAGGGTCCAAAATGTGCGGGCAGAGACAGTAAGTGTGCACGTATTGGGGCTAGGTAGTGCCTTTGAAATTGTGAGTGAAATTGAAACTTCGTTCAATGGATTTGGTCCAGACAGAGCAGAATTGGGGCTATGAATCGAGTATGTTATGTGTTGAAGTCTGTCCAGGACCGAAAGGCTTCTATGTTTTTGGTGCTGGAAAAATGTGGATTTTTGTTTTTGAAAATAATGACGCCGTATGGCTTCTATAAATGGGCATTTTTAGTAACGCCATTCTGAGAGCCCATTTTTGAACTTAAACAATTTGTCTAAGAACATTTTTAACGTATTTCCCCACTATCAAAATAGCATAATTAAATACGGCAAGATAGAGTACAGTAATGTAGTCCGGGACTGGACCCTGATATTTGGGTCTAATAGCGCACTCACCCACTGAAAGTGAATTAATGTTTTTTAGATAAACTGTCTAGATACATTGGGTTTGGATATAACAAATTCTGAAATCAGGGCAAAAGATTTGATATCCCCGCTTTTTTTTTTCACTGTATGTCCAATAGGTCAAATTTTGAGCATTTTAGGGGTAGGAGGGGTACCACTTTCGAACAACATTTCAAAATCTGACACAAACGATCCAAAATTGTTATCCTGAGTAAATTACAAAAGTTTTATATAATTTTTTAGGTTTTTTCTTTTTTTAAACAATTTTTTAGGGTATTATAGCTATTTTAAGGTAATAAATGGCCTTTTTTTTCAAAATTTAGCAAATTTTTGTATTTTTGCTTTTTAAAAGATGTTATCACATAACACTAAATTGATGAAATTGAGCTAATTTTTTGTTTCTTGTAGAAGATACTAATACTTGTCCCGTTTTCGGGAATTTTTAATACCCCTTTTGTAGTCTTTTTATTCAATACTAATAAATTACGCAATTTTTTCCCAAAATGCTAAAAATCGTGATTTTTTGGCATGTTGAAGAGTTTACGGACGATTCAACTTATCTTGGTGCCCCTTGATAGTACAGAATGCTCAAAGTTATTTTTAATATTTTAAAGGTTCATGTACATAACAAAGACACATAAAGTCAGGTAAGTCGAAATAGCAATATTTTTAATGGTTGCCATGGTAACCAGTAACCACTAACCTGTGAATGACTACAGTAGAAAAATAGTTTATAGGACAATAACGTTTGAGTTATTTCACCAAAAAATATCAGTACTGCATAGGGTGTGACATTTAGGAACATATCTGAAATCGGTACAGGTAATCGTAGCAATTACTGTTTGCCTGGACGCGCCAAAGATCATGAACACATGAAAACGTGATTTTTAGCATGCTGAAGAGATAGGGGGACGATTTACTTATTTTTCGTGATCCTTGATGGCACGGAATGACTCAACTATTTTGTGTTTGTTGTACAGAATAAAGTACACCTAAAGTCAAGAAATAGCAATATTTTCATGGATTGGCCATGGTACCAGTGACCCCTAGAGCTGTGATTAGAAAATAGTTGTCCCCAATAACAAGAGTTTTGACACCATGTTGGTGGTGACATTTAGTAAAACATTTGAATATGAAGCACTGGTCCCACCAAAAAAATTACCATAGCAACACACCCAATATAAATTTGAAAAATTTGGTAAAGGCGTCCATAGACGCAAGAAACCACTTTCTTGAAGGAATGTTGGCATGGAAAATTTTATCACTTTGAAGGGTCCTAAAAGACAAACGCCAATCAGCAATAATTGAATTTTAATCATCTGGGTTAACTTGACGTAAATGTTGGTGAAAAACTAACTGCAAACACCACAAAGAGCTTAATGACCCTGCATTATCCTGTATTACATAATATGTAACTCAATTGAGCGGTGATAGTGTGATTCCCCCAATTAAAATTGTTCCCCCCTGCTCTCCCCCCAATGAAAATGCCTGGTTACTTGACTGCATGAGTATATTTGTTTGGCTGCTACATACTCTTTCTATATAAAACTTGACCATTTTAGCGGCCAAGAGTACTCCCGCTCAAATCATTTGTCTACCTTCGACGAAGCCCACAAAATGGGGGTCTTTTGTCCACCTGTTTCAATAATTTTGAAAATTCACTATAATCCACCCCACTCTATTGGGTTTTGTAAGTAATGGGCTGCTATCAAATAATCTAAAATAATAATCAGCAGCCGTCTAGGCCTCATTTCGAGTCGGCACATGAAGGCATTAATTTTAAAAACTGTATTTAAAATTACACGATCGCGATTCGAGCTCACGTTTGGGTGATGGTATGAGGTCTTGTTTTTTTACTTTGGAGGTGGAATGGATCTTGTTTTTTATTTGGATGTTAGTAGTGAGGTCCTCTTTTTTACTTTGGTGGTGGGTGGGTCTTTGTTTTTTAACTTTGGGTGGTGGGTATGAGGTATTCTCGAGTGTAGGCTATGTATTATCTCGCTCTTCATTTAAAAACAAATTTCATTTTGAATGAAAATCCTGCTAACTTTTCTACAAGTTTTCCCATCCATAGTTGGTAATGGGCAAGGTTTTTCGATTTCTCCAACTGGCCTAAATTTACAATGTAGTTTACATTATGTGCCATAGATTGTGACCTTTTTCAAAATATTCAAAGCAGTATGAAACGGGGACTTCTGATTGGCTTTGGTAGTGTCTGATTTCTTCAAACTGAGTAAGCTGATCGGGCCGCATTTATCCATGATACGGACGCTCCTAACGCTTGGGCTAATTGCAATAGCACACTTGATCAGAAGAACCACTGCCCTCCGGTTGTGGTGGAGAGGTCATGCGGGCCGATTAAGGCACTATCAGCATGATTTACTACATCATAAATCGCAAAAATATTAAAAATCAGATTTTTTTGATATCTGTAACAAGTAAAGTTATCCTAACATACCCTACAAGTGAGAATACTACCACAACCAACCAAAGACAAAATCATATTGTTAGCATTACTGTCCGTACGGACACTTACTACAACATGGTACAATTGAATGGAGATTCATATCATTAAACACTGCTGTTTTCTTTTCTTCCTTTCTCTAAATTTTCAGTTGAACAAAATACTTATAAGAATTCTATAGACTTTTCCTTTATTATAGCTATTCCTGCCAATTTTCACTATATTTGTTCTTTCGAGAGAATCTCTGATAGTGTCTTTAAAGGGACATTCGTGGAAAAGTATCCATTCGGTTTCCCGCCACAATGAAATCCTACGATTACCAAATTTGGTCAGTATAAAGTATGGACCCTTATGAGGTGTACACATATTGGGTCAAAGGGGGTACGCCATCCCCCCCGTTCCAAAAATGGTCAAAGGTTTCACTTTTTGCTGATTTTTTTCAATAAAAGGTCCAAAAGTTTCGAGAAATTTGACAAGAAATCATCTTTTTCGTCGACAGATCCCAATACCCCTTTTAAGGGGTTAGGTTCACTTTTACCAAAAGGTCCACCTTTTCGAAATCCTGCACCTCCTTTCCCCCGTAAATAAATCCTGCGTACGGCCCTGCAGGTTGACTTGGTTTTTTTATTATCTGTTTGCCACAATCGCTTGTAGTGGGTCATTTGGACACTTTCTTGACACGTGGGAGCAAGCATCATTTCTCAGTGGCTTGTGTTCTAAGACGGTCAATGAATCATTTTAGCGGGTGCCCCTCATGAAAGTGTGGGCGGAGGCCAGGGTGGAGGGGGTAAATTCTCAATACAATGGTCAATGAAAATTGCGCTTGCATTGCTGTAAAAAGTTCAGTTTGATTTATCTCCTGCCTTGCCCAAACATTTGGGCCAATTGCAGCCAAACTTGATCATAAGAACCACTGGCGCAAAGGTTCATATGCGGTGTATTGTGAGAGGTCATGTTGTGTTTTATCATAATTGGGGTCAAAGGGCATGTGGTCAAATTAAAGGGCCATCTTTGATGGCAAACGAGCTAATTTGACAAATCGTGGTAGAATGATGAGACTTTGTTTTGCTGTGGTCAACATTCCCTGTGCCTATTTAAAGTCATTTCAAGGTCATGGACGAGGTCATCGCAAGGTCAAATCACTAAACTTGGTAGGATGATGAAACTTGGGGTGTGTCACATCGCAACTCTCGAAACTTTGCAGTTCCATTCAAGGTCGTAGGTCACTGAGGTCAAATCACTTGCACCCCAGATAGCAGACTATGTTGGGCCAAAGTTGGCGCAACGTAGTCACGGACGTTGGACCAACGTTGATATAAAATTGGACCGATTAAGGCCAAATTAATTGGTCGAGCTATGAGTTGCAAAAATAGTGGGCGAGACGCAGTCAAGCCCAATATTTTAAAAGGGGTGGTACATTTTGTGACCCCACTTTTTTCTGCTCCCAGTTGAATTCAGCAGCCTTGACGGAAGTAAAGTCCAGTATCCGCTGCACTTTATTCCGTCAAGGCTGCTGAATTCAACTGGGAGCAGACAAAGTGGGGTCACAAAATGTACCAACCCATTTTTAAAACTCATAGCGAGACCAATTAATATTGGGCGTTAATCATCCAATTTTATCATTATCATGTTTTGGATCCGATATTTTCACACACTTGGACTCCCCAAAAACATGATAATGCAAAAAGACGTCTGACAAATGTCATTTTGGCCAGCGGGCCATCGTTGGTCCAACGTACAAAGTTCGACGTTGGCATAACATTGCCCCGACGTCAGGAATAGGTTGAGCCGACGTTGGCTTATAGTTGGACGGGGCGGCGTCAACAACTAGTTTGCCTTCGTTCAAAAGTGTGACTTATTATTATCAAAATCTTGTGGTAGGTGGTGTTCTGTCTCCTATTACAGGAATGTCTCCTTTCCTATACGTATAGCCTTGTTTTTCATCATTATCAATTGTGTTTCTTTTGTTCAACTAGCCATTATCGTTACGAAAGCGGTCAGACCGTTATTTAAACCTATGAATATTCATCAAAACCGTTATTTTTTCCGAAAGTGGTCTCTGGACACTTCCGGAGAAAAATACCGGTCTGATGATGTTCATAGTTAAACAAAAAAAGGACAATTGAACAAAGGAAAATTCTAGAAACACCTCGGCCTCAGGTGGTACAAATGAAAGAAATAAACAATAGTGAAAAACTCAATATAAAGCATAATTGTGAACACAGATGCATATCTTGTTAGCTTTTCTGTCGATTACGATTCATCCAAGCAGTGATTGTAAGTTATGCAAATTTCTTCTTCACTATATATGTAAGATAAAGAATTAAAAAACACACCGTTATGAAAAAATAGTGGAGTTTTGATAATTTCTGGCTTGCCTGTTAGACTCCGACCTAGCGGCTCGCCGCTATTGGAGTTTAATAGGTCACCAGACCTTATCATAACACCATTATTTTTAATAACGGTGTGCTTCTCATCCTTATCTATTGCATAATTCAATTAAGGTATAAAGAATAGTTTAGCTTGTTTCATCAACTTTGAAGTTGATGCAATGAAACAAGTTTGAACGGTAACAGTAAGACGAAAGCTTTTCCTGACAAGATAAGATATTTATTCTATGGTGTCATCAGGTGAAAATTGTGATTTGTGCATGATTACTCCCCCGATTTTTTTCAAGCCACAAATACAATGTCCTTCTAAAAGGGCAATTAATTCCATCCACTAAATAAGAAAACTTAAATGTAGCACCACAGGAGAAGATTAAAATGGTCAAAACATTTAAAATTTAGTAAGAAAAAATGAGAGGTCGTCAAGGCCACGCCTCCATTTTCGCAACGTTGGGCCAACGTTGGGCTTCCGTTGTCATAGTACCGACATCCCCGAACAAATGGAATCCATTTTAGAACCCTTAATAATCCAAAATTTCAAACACCGCTCCATATTTAATCAAATTTACCTATACATGTAACGTTATTTTCATTTTCCATGACAACTTCTAAGTTTACGTCCTACATTCTCGTCGTAATCCTACGTTGGGCCAACGTTGCTATGCCACCCATTTGTAAACCCAGTTTTTCGACATCACCCCGACATTGGCTAGACGTTGCCTTACCGACCGCGACCGTGCCGACTATTGCCGACGTTGGCCCAACGTTTGCTTGCTATCTGGGACATGGTTGTATGGTCATGGAACCTAGTTGGTGTAATCAACATTTGCTACAATATTGTTTAAGGTAATTTTCAAGGTCATCTAGGGTCAATCAAGGTCACAATCAATGAAAATGTTGGATAGCATGAACTTCGTAGGTGTGGCACATTCCAGTGACTAAAAAAATTGGAAGTCATTAAAGTTATGTGGGGGGGGATCATGAAAATGGATGGGGGAGTTCCGTAACGTGACGATCTGACACACTTTTGCCTGCGATGTTATTCTTAGGTGCATTTACTGATGTCTGCTAATACAACCGAGATCATCCAATGAGTTTCCGTAGTAACCGGACCCATATAAGCACACTTTCTTCTGACACATTTATTGATTTGGAAACCGTTCACGGATAAGCCACATGTTTATTCCAATTCATAAGTGTGTCAGAGGAAAGCGTGGTCAGATGGGTCGGTTACGGGAACTCCCCTGGTGGGTGACTAATAGTACACTAATTTCAAATTATAAGCCAGGGGGATTTGCAAATTCCAACTTGCAGTGTTCTTACCTGGGTGCGCAGTTCGCACGCCCCTCCGGCGTAGCACAGTGGATCGGTGAAAGGAATTGTGAATTTGATGACCAATTTGTCCCATTATTAGCTGAACGGTGTGGGGGTGGGGGAGGATGGAAGGTTAACCTAAGAGCAAATTTCTCCAATCTTGTTAAAACCATGTCCATTAGGTATAACCGATTACAGCTATGTAACATTTCCCATATGCAACCTATGGTTTGGAATTATGGAGTCAAAATGCTCCAAATACAACCACACAGTCAAAATTCTGGTTGTGCAGGGCAGGCCTGCATAACAAAAATTAAAGTTGTTCCCACTTTGGTATAAAATGTCTCAAATTATTCGTATTGGCCCAAAGCATAAGAATAATTTTCGACTATATTACAGGTTTGTATCCGAGGTGGTGTATAAGGAAGGCCACTATTATAGTCACCATGGTCACTCAATATGCACTGGATTTACATAGGCATCTGACTTAGTTGGTCCCATAGCATGATAAAACAAACAGATGATGAAACACTGTTTCCTGAGGAACAATTTGCTTTCACTTTTTACCAAGGTTTGAGAAACTTCAATTTTTTAATCTTGTACAAATTGCAATGGGGACCTTTTTCGGCCTATTTGACCTTTTGGCTAATTTGACTCCAAGTCGAAATTCAACAAAAGATGCATATTGAATACTGTAAAACAGACGAACAATTTGTTTTACCTACAACCAAATTCGAGCAATGTTAGGTTTCACATTCCACATGTAACCATTCATTTCACTCATCGTGAAACATGTCCCAGCTGCGATATTTTTCCTGTTAACTTGTAGTTGTAAAATTAGACTCTATTGCACTTTAACATAAAGCAAATTTCAGAGATTTACATAAAAAAGCAACAATTGCCCAACATTTGTCACAATCTGCCTTGTTAACTTATTTTTTTACAAGTACCCTTTAAAATCTTTGGACTGTGTATGACAGTTATTTCAAAATATGCCTAATGTTCCAAATGCATCCTTGGCGCGTTTCCAGGGCAAGAGTAATTGCTATGATGACCTGTACTCGGATTCAAATATGTTTACTACAGGTCACACAAGTGCAGTACATGATATGATGCAAATAATTCCAAAGCTATCTTATATACAACTATTTTCGACTTTAGCATTCCACAGTCTAGTGAGTCAACTGGTTACCATGGCAACCATTAAGTTTGCTATTCCTGACTTATGTGTACTCTGTTATGTACAACGAACCCAAAAATAATTAGAGCCATTCTGTACATTAAGGGGCACGGAAAAAATAGTTAAAATCCAATCCGTAACTCTTCAAAATGATAAAAAGCCCATTTATGATCTTTGGCGCGTTTCCATAGCAACAGTAATTGCTCTGCTGACCTGTACTCGATTCAGATATGTTTACTAATGTCAACCATGTGCATAGATGATCTGGTGGAAATAACTTCAAACGTTATTGTCCTGTAACTATTTTTATACTAGTCTTTCACAGTCTCTAGGGTACGGTTACCCCATGGCAACCATTAAAATATTGCTATTTCCGAATTTACCTGACTTATGTGTACTTGTTAGGTACATGAACCTTAAAAAAACTTTGAGCCATTCTGTTACTATCAAGGGGCACCAAATAGTTGAATCGTCCCGTAACTATTTAAACCTGTACACACTCACGATTTTTTAGAATTTGGGAAAATGCGTAATTTTATTAGCCATTTACTAAAAAGGTAACAAAAAGTGGTTTTCAAACTTTCCCAAAAAATTGAAAAGCATTGTTGTCTTCTACAAGAAACAAAATTAGTTCAATTCATCATGTATATGTTATGGATAACATATTTTAAAGCAAAATACCACAATTTGACTAAATTTTGACCCAAAAATGCCATTGATTACCTTAAAATAGCTATAACTACACAATTAAACCAATATAGGTTAACATCACACATCTTATAAAACTGTTGTTATTTATAGAGGATAATATTTATATGACCAATTGGGGATTCAGGTTTTGAAATCATGCTCAAATTTTTCCCCTACCCCTAAAACAAATGGCACAAACGCGCCCAATGAGGCATACAAGGACGGTGAATGATAAAATCGACGGTAGCAAAACTTTTGCCCCATTGCAGATTTTTTATTATCGAAAACTAATGTATATAACAGGCTCTAACTAAAAAACTTTGCTTCAACTTTCTAGTAGGTGAGTGCAGGTAACTCAAAAACTAGAACAATTACCGAGATTTAGTGCCCGGACTAATGGAACTAAAAAGACGTTGTGGTACATAATAGTTCAGCTATTTACATTCCTATATTCGGATATTGTGTTTTTGAAATACCATCATTATGTTGCTCGCAAGTTTATGTTTCATCTATTAGTACCCTAAGAACTTTGTTTCAGACACGCTTTTTGAAAATTGTATTATCATGGTGATAGTTTTGTGCTTCCAAACAGATGTCATTGGAAAAAGACATCAGTACGACAATAATTATCATTTTGAAAGACTACTTGTCAACTATATTTGATGTCATGTGTAGTTCCCAATACCATTTAGTTGTTTGGTAGAAGTAATCTGTTAACTTATTTGATTTACACCAAGGGCTTACTTCGAAATTCATTACTGATCAGTTATTTTTTTTGAGTAAGTCGTATTGAATAACTACTGTCGTATTGCCAGAACTATACATACACATTGTTTTAGATTGATAAATAGTTTTCAAACCAGTCGTGTAAAATCCCCGACATCCATAATAATTAATTTTGTTAAAGTATATCTCATGATTAATGGGTCGAATGCTTTTAGAACATCTAAAAATCTACCAATTGTTTGTTTCATTTTGTTCGAATGCGGCATTGATTTTGTTTACCAATGATTTATTGCCATATCTTGAAATGCTTTGCTAAAACCCAAATGCTTATCATTAATATTTTATGCCTAAAACTCTACATAGTGAATATAGTGAATAAAGCTCATCCATCTATTGAAAAACTACTCTTTGGGTTTTGTAATTATCGTATGTTTTGTAGGTTAAATTATAATTTGACTCATAACAAGAAAGTATTTTTCAGATCTGTATACGTTTGGACCGCTCCTTTGGAATTCACTGAATCAAACACTGAAGCAATCACATTCCATTAGAAATCACTATAAAACCGCTTTCCTAAAATGACTAATTTGGGGATATCTAGAGCAGATACATGTAAGTCTTGTATTTTGAATTTTTTGATTATTGAGATTTTAGTGGTTTTTTTTCATATTCTTTAATGTGTAACTTTATGTAAAGGGAATGGTTGCCTCTGGCTTTTGACCACCCCTCCTATTGTGTTTTTAGAAATGTATTTTGTGATTGTTGTTGTAATATATATTTTTAATTTATGGAAAATAAAAGTTAAAGTTGATTCCTTGATTCGTCCATAGTCTTCAGTCCACAGTGCAAGTTGAAACCATCTTCCACGAAGATAACATTCGGGTCCAATATACAAAACAACACCAGCTACTTATACCGTTCTTCAGTAACTACTACCCTTAAAAATTGCTCTCTTTTTAAATCATTCCCATATGCCTTCATATTTCCAATAGTGTTTTACATTTTATTCACCACCTCACTCGATCACACTGATTAATAGTGATTATACGAGCACACTGATTAATAATGATTATACAAAGTTTTTCAATGATGCCCCCTTTAAATTGAAACATAGCAACATGAAATATTCCACTTTCGCAAGGTCTGTACTCTCTTAAATGAAAGAGTGAAAAAATCACTCTGAGTTTCGGAGTGATTTCAAATTAACTCTAATCGAGTTGCTTTTAGCTTAAAGAGCGGGGGAATGCAGCGAACACACCTTAACTCGCGGGTTAACCGAGCTCACTCTGTTACCGAGTGGCTCACAATGCCACTAGTCTCGAGTGAAGTCCCCCCACTCGAACTCTTATCGAACGGCTTTTAGCTCTAAAAGCGTGAGAAAATGCTCTTTTCGATTGAACTATACCAATCAGAACGCGCCGCAAATCGCCGTGATTATTCTCTAACAATGGCGAGATTTAGGCGAGACCGCCAGCAAGTGGTTGACCGAAGTTGAATATTGAAGAAATCATACTCTCTTAAAAGAAAGATTTTAGTGAAATCACTCTGACTTTTCGAGTATTATAAATTAATCTAATCGAGTGGCTTTTAGCTCTTAAAAGAGCGAGAAAAAGCAACCTGACCTAACTCGCGGTACCGAGCTCACTTGTTCCCGAGGGGCTCAAAATGCCACTCTTCTTCGAGTGACCCACGCTGAATCTTCTCGCCCGGATTTCGTGAGTGAACTATAGCGTGATTTTTTCGAACAACTGGCGGACGAGTTAGTTGAGAACGTCAGAAAACGGTTGACAATTTCAAATTAGTGAAGAAAATCATAGATCTCTTCACGGTGAGGTATTGGTCTGTG
Organism: Ophioderma brevispina; assembly: GCA_023653785.1. Classification (NCBI taxonomy): domain Eukaryota; kingdom Metazoa; phylum Echinodermata; class Ophiuroidea; order Amphilepidida; family Ophiodermatidae; genus Ophioderma; species Ophioderma brevispina. Next base: position 26,451 of record JAMKCH010006195.1, read on the forward strand.
TCCGGTCACAGTTCACATCATTTACAGACAAAGTGGGGAGAAGCATTAAATGTTAGTTACTGTATTATCACTCGTTCATACGGTAGTCTGCGCCAAGTTAGGCTTACAATGTTACGAAACGCACAATCATTCGTCCACGGGCATGCATACACGTCATGCATGCCTACATCATGCATGCTCACTGCATCATGCCATGATGCGCCACAATCTTCATTCATTTCACGATGCTTGGATTGTGACCGACACTTACAATATACTCACCAACCAAACAAATTCACAAAGAATCACAACTCTATAAGAGTGACTAGTTTTCCACTCTAAAAAGAAGTTATCAGTTCACTCTTCCTTAGGTTATTTTGTTCACCATCTTTTTTTTGAGTGGATCTCACTCTAAAGGATGCATCACTCAGCTGGATCTTTTTGGAGTGAGATTTCACTTTTTAGAGTGGGTTTTTTCACTCTTTCGTTTTAAGGAGAGTAGATGTACTTCATTTCTAGAAATAACTTGCCTCAGAATTCTCCAAATTCCACATTTTCCTGCACCAAAACACAACACAAGCTCCCTGGACAAGACTTCACACATAACATACTCATAGACCCAAATTCTGCTCCTTTCTGACCCATTGACAGAAGTTCAATTTCCACTCCAGTGTCAAAGGCACTAACCTACCACAAAATACTTGCACTTAACTGGTCTTCTACCCACAATTTTAACCTACAGACTCACTTCTGATACCAATTACACCCATAGAGCGTGAAGTAAATCGAAATTTGTCGCAACAACCAGCTAATCACAAACGGTATTGTAAATTCTCAAAAGGTATGAGTCCTGTCTTACTATGAAAGATCCTTTCTGCCCAAATAATATAGGTGATAGATGGCCTATTGTAGTAAGTTCACTGTGACAGTCGATTTTTTCCAGCAATGGTCCAGGGTCCTGGCACCCCTTGCTCCGCCTTAATGGGTGCACACAAAGCTTATAAACTACACGTATAGCTAACACTGTTATATGAAGATATGTTAGAAGTTGCAATGTCTTATAATGCATTTACCCACCTTATTTAGATTTGCATAAAGGTAACAACCTTAACTCGAATCGATTTACAACCCCCTATCTTTCGCGCCCCCCGCCCCCCCCGCTCCCCGGGTACGCGATTGGTGTCCACGGATGACTTGTCCTTTCCTGAAGAAAACCAGCTCTAATGAGTCCCTAAGCTCGGAGTTCGCGAATAAGTCCAAAGGTGCTGTAGCTTGTTTATCCTAGCTTTGGATCCCTCAAGGCCGCGAAATCCAAAAAACCGAGGACGGCTATCACAATCGTACCGACACTGTGGAGCTGATACTAATAAGCAGGCGCGTAGCCAGCCGGGGGTTCCAAAGGGCAATTTCCCGTAGGTGCAACGTTGTCTCCGATCACAGCAAAAATTTCCCGTTCACAGAGCAAAGAATCCTGAAAAAGGGCTGGATTTAAAACATGATATCAGTCTTTTAATTTCCCGCTTTCCCTCATTTTGTAGGGGCTTCTGCCCCCCCGCTGCCCCACCTTTCTACGGCAATTGTCATAAGACGCTGTCCACTATGGAGACTATGTATTATAACGGTGATTACTGTCCACCATTGAGACGCTCTCATCTCTCTCATTTACTTCGAGTAAAACTGGATGTCCTCTACTTGGAGCAATGATTTGAAACTCTGCCTCATATCCTCTGAGTCAATTGTTTATAGACCTTTAAAAAACAACTCCAGAAGTATCTAGCAATATCTATATGAGTCATGTACTTACAATAACGCACCGCGCATTAGGCCCCGGCTGGTTAAAAATCCTTAGTCCGCACCACCACGTGCGAATTTTCAAAGAGGTTTCTTACGGCCCGTAGCCAGAAATTTATTTGGGGGGGGGTGCGGCTTTGCGAATTGACCTTTTTTTCGACAACCATTTTTTTTTCCGGCTCGCTGCGCTCGCCGGTTGAAATCGACGCTCACATGAAAGCGGACCTTCAACTGCATAAAGCGGACCTTTGTCAGTTGGGGGGGGGTGCGTCGCACCCCCCTGCTACGGCCCTGGTCTTATTCAGACCTCTAAGCTTTGCTAATTACAGAAAATGGTTATATATCCTCTTCCACAGGTAATTAGCCATGTATCGTCACAAGACAAGGCATATTACTATAACCCTTAATACTTTGCCACAGTGATGAACAGTTGAAGGACAAAAGTGGAATTTTAACAGATTCAAAATGGTCTTTATTGTTTATACTTCCACCACCACCACCCAACTCACCCACACACGCACACACACACATCGGCTTTTTTTAAATAATGTAATTGCTTGCATAATCTAAAGTCGCAAGTGACTTCAAAATTTACCCTTGTTAATTTTATCCCCTTCCTTATCTTAAAATGTTTCTTTATTAGCTTTGATATACTGTAAAGATCATTCCCATCGGTTAGGTACAGGCCGAGCTACAATGTTTTGAATGAAGTGGTCGGTTTTGTGCTCTATACACGGATTCACATTAAAATGCACAGCGGTCAGCGAAGTAAATCCCTGGCCAGAAGGATATCGGGCTATTAATTGAAACCAGAATAAATAAGGCGGTGTTTAATACCAAAAATGCAGTCACAACTTGCCAAAGATGACCGCTCTTCATTTTTACGTCCTTATCACTCGTATAAATCATCTGAAAAATAAAGTAACTGTGATACATAGGTCGGTTTCAAGAAGAGTTGAATGAACACGTACAATACGAAGAAACAAAAAAGTGACAACACGTACATTTTTAGGTATTGCCTATATTTGTTGACCAAAAATGCGACATCTTAATAATATTGTTTGAAATAAGTTGCGTCATATCACTGGATTTTTTTAGCATTAAAGACGATACACATTTCATTTAAAAATATCCTATCATCTCTTTTCTGGAAAGTGATTTTTTCGTTGACCGCCGTACATTTTAGTGTGAATCCGTGGATAGAGCGTAAAATCGACCACTTCATTCAATATACTGTAGCTTGCCCTATACCTAACCGATGGAGATGATCGTTACGGTATATTAAAGCTAATAAAATAAGCTTTCTGATCATATTAAATATGTTGTGATATACGTCACTTTAGATGCAAAATGGCGGGCACAAACAGGGTTCAGGTTTTTTTACTCACCCTGTATAAGTGGACTCAGCTGATTCATTCAAATAGTTCAATACCGCCTAATATCATTGTTTCCCATGGTTTATTTATCACTTGAAAGGTACTCGCTTTTAAATGTGATCTTGAATAATTCAAATAAAGATGACACTAGAGTTCAACCATCCTAAATGCAAACTTACCAAAATTCTCACGAAACTGTCACATGTTATCGGTAAAATTTCAAAATTTACATTCAAAGTTAATATCTTTTCAAATCAGGGTAAAAGAAGTCACCACAAACCATAAACTATGAATGTGACGGGGATTTGTTTAATTATTTTTGCTCTCACACCAAATACATATCATGTTCAGAGGGTGTATGATTGCCATGCATAACCGAATCCACCCAGTACATTAAGCGAGGAAGATGCGTATAGAAAGCATATTGGCCTGGAACTGCGCATCCTTTTCCCGCGCTTACAATTCCAATTTGAACCCATCGTAGCTCGTTAGTGGAATTAAATGGCAACTTCCTCATTAACGGTCCTCCTGAGTCTCCAAACAAGTGTCTCTGGGTTTTCGGTTATATCCGGCACAGAATAATCTTTCTGTGAATTGGGTGACATCTTCACCAATTTTCGCTAGACTTTTTCTGCACGTGATGCGAGACCTAATTGGTACTTCTAATTGTTTAAGATGGTCTTCGTAGATTGCTCCTTCACTGCTGTTGATAGCTACTGGGGAACTGTGGCCCCATCCAATCACCATGGCATATGCATCCACTTTAATTAATTTTTCTGCAAAAATAATATAACATGTCGCATGAACAGTCATTAACAATGTATAGTCAGAACCCGTTAACGTCCATTCATACTTCACTTGCAGGGCAGTGAATGTGGATGAAAACCATCTCTGACTCAAAACAGCAGCAACACAGATCAAATTGCATTACGCTGCTGCTGTGTTGAGTCAGAGAATGATTTCATCCATTTCAGTGCAGTGAAGTTTGAATAGACCTTTAATCATAGGCATACCTTGTTGATCATTCCTACTAGTAGCGTTATAAATGAGAATCCCATTCTAGGAGTTTGGGGAAGAAGGTTTGCATATGTTTTCTATAGTTTGAAGGGTGCTGATTCAGAATTTTTGGTTCCAACCTTTGAGAAAGATAGGGGTAACTTTTGGTAAAATAATGAGTAAAATTAGTACATGGTTAATTTGAAATCAAGTCAAAAGTTTTCAATGTGCCCCAAGTATTTGCTATTAAAGAGATTAACAGTATAGTTGGTCTAGGTTCTGACCTTTAGTTAAACATGTACAGCCCTATTACGGTCCAAGGTCATCCTGGGGGTAAACGTTACCCAGTGCACCGAATTTGGTGAAATGGTGTCAAATTCTTCGTCTTAGTTGCCTCATTTTACAATGTTTGGCATTTGGTTTCGTATTAGTGGGCAAAATGTAACAAGGGTCTACGAGTCTATAGAGGGGTCCCATATTTGACTTTCAAATTGTATACAGAGCTGTCACCCCGTAAGAATAAAATGCCCATTTTCCTCTGCTTCATTAATGACGCAGGTGCAAGAATGTGACACCAAACAAACTTTCACAACAAAATCTGAGCAGTGGATAGTTTTTCCGAACCTATACAAACTAAAGATCGAGAGGATTCAAGATTCCACTTATTCAGCATATCATATCATATCGTACGTGACAAAAATGTATATACAGTAATATAATAATATACCTAATGACATAAAGTATCAATTATAACCTGCTCTAAGATGAGCAGTGCGGAAAATGATATGCTAGGACGCAGTAATGGACACCCGATAGGGCTTATATTATAAACTGGCCCTGTTAATCCTAAAGTAAAAGATACTCAATATACAATAATATTACAATAATGACACAAGTAAGGGTGTATACTATTACATAGGTCAATATACATAACAAGAAACCAAACAATAAATCTAACCTAAACTACACTTAAACGGAGTAAGATACGAATTGAACAAGAAAGACAGCCTTTTCAACAGATCTTTGCTTTTTTTTTATAATCCTTATAAACCTAGTGTATCAGTGATGAATCCGTGTTTTTCCTCTGATGGTTGATGATTTATCGAAAAGCATCGTTTTTTTCTTTTTCCCCTCCATAATAAACGTTTTAATAACTCGAAAACACATCGATAAACTATGTTTTTTCCAAAATTATTGGTCATCAGCTTGCCATTGTGCACGTGTAGTCATGTGAGTTACCGTGAGGGCTGAAATTCTGGACCCTGACTTTGCCGCGCGCATTTTGGCCAATCTTAAGTAACATAATCATTTAGAAAGTGTAGTATCACCGGAAAGTGTGAGATTATTAGCTTCATTTTTGCAATACCATCCCATGGTTTAGGTAAATTATTTCGTCGTGGGTTCTGCACAGTGTCGAATCAGCATAAATGCTAGTTCGGCGAAAACGGCATTTGAAAGTGTATGTACTTAGGAATGCTGTAATTAATTGAAAGAAGAGGAATGGCATTTAGTGGTGTATTTAAAACATTAATTTTTACTAACTGACGACAGTAGAAAATCCCAAGAAACAACTGTTTCCACCTTAATTCAAAATGGCCAGCTGCATGTGGGTCGAACGAATGTTTGTCAACCCCAATGTTTTGATATTCGCTGGCTCTAATGAGTTGAATACGTATTCGTCTGCATGAAACCCGTTGATATCTAATGTTGGTAGGGGGTTGAGATTACGATGTCTAAGTGATGACGAAGAGCGACTACGGAATGACTATGTCTTATTGCATTGTTAAAGTGGGAAACAATTCTCTGAGGCGGGGGGGGGGGGTGGGGGGGGGGGGGGGGCATTTAATCGGTTCGTTGTAAACTTAAGCGCAGACTGACTACGATGACCAACGAATTCAGAAAAGTACTAAGACCTCTTACAAATTTGGCTCCGTAAAAATTAATATCTTTATTAGTCGCCAAACTTTTCGCAATATGTTTACAAGTCTAATTTCTGTAACACGGTTTACTAAGGTGGGGTGGTAAACAACCCCACGAGAATTCATTATTAGAAAGCAAAGAGGATTTCGATTTGTGGTATAGCCCGTTGATAAGCATTGGACCCACTGTTTTCCCCTATCAGTCTTCCAACATAACCTAGTATGGGCGTCACAATGGACGTCAAGTTCACAAGTTTGCAAAAGTGGTCATTTCCACGACCACAATCAGAGTATTTTTGCATAAAAGGGTAGGAATAACATTGAATTTTCATGCGGTTTTGGGCCCCAAATGATATGGAAAATGACTATTGTTAATCACAATAAATTTTATAGCCATGAAGCTAATACGAAACGGTAATGCAAGTATCTTTATAGCCGATAATGTCCTCGCGGTCGTATGGGGCGACGCATTATTTTTAATTTTTTTTTTCCCACCCGATATACATTATGCCGCAAAGATGATACTACAAAACCTTTAACTTCTATTCTATTACTAAAATTTGATTTTATTTTGATGTTTGTTTGTATAAGGTTTTAAGAGTTAAGTTGCGCCTTATTTATATGCGTAATTTTGTATGCCTGATTAATGAAAATACATGATAAGAAAATGCGTTAGCGGCCCATTAATGCAGAATAATGGGCCACGTAACTTACCATCAGAATGCTGCATTTTCAATAATGGTATAAGTATAGAGGAAGTAGAACCACTACCACCATCGAATCGACGCTAACCCCGCGGTGAGGGGGGCACCGGTCATCATTTGTTAAGCCAATGTGAAATAATATATTAAGACTTAATCGAAGTGTTAACGTTTTTTTGCGGCACCGAGGGAAAGTTTACATGGGAGGTTTTTAATAAACGTTTTTGCGGCAGCCGAGGGAAAGTTGACCTGGGGTGGTAACTCTCAACCCTCCCCGTTGGTAATACGAGGGTTTATTTCACTATGCCCCCCCCCCCACCTGATAAATTTGGTGTATTAGCTCTCTAAATGTAAACGGTGAAAATTTCACTCGCCCAAAAATGAAACTCTGTAAACCACTCAAAAATGAGTGGTTGTATTTACGAAGTGCGAATTTCCACTCAAAAGGATGAAAACCACTCCAAAAAAGTGGCTTTCTACTCGTTATGAAGGAGTTAGAAACGAAGTGCAGCAAGCCGTTTATAGGAAGTTACGAAGGACAACACAAAAACGAGTGGAAATCCACTCTTTTTTGGAGTGATTTTAAACTCAAAAGCACTCTTTTAAGAGTACAAGCCACTCGTTTTCAGAGTGGTTTACAAGAGTTTCACTCGTTTGGGGAGTGAATTTTTTCTCGTCTCGTTTACATTTAGAGAGTTGTAGCAAATGTTTCGAAGACTATACAAAACTTTGTGATAATTCTTTTTTCAGCGACGCACAGACCGGTAGGTTCACTAAGTACAAGGAACAATAATTAAAACACAAAAATTAATGTGAAATAACATACCACTCCCTCATGAAGTATAGAAAGGTAAATTTCACCGATTGCCTTAAATCTTGAGCGAATACCCCCGCAGCCGCCGCGCAAGTGGCGTGTAGAAAAGCCCTGCCTAATTAACTACACGGGGATCCGTACTCTCATTATGTCGCACGGTAAGGTAATTTTATCCGGCTACTATTTTGCAGTTTGTAGACTTATGGACCGCATCTCTTTTACACATTCATGCGGGCAATTGAAATATTTAATTATTAAAGAACAATATAACAGATGTGGATCTTAAAAAGGAATTTTTTATGGGAATAACAGCCAATTTTTTGGAAAAAATTAAAGGATTTGATGACGTCACGTCACGATCACGGCATTGATTTGGTTTATTTAATTTTTGCTTCGGGGACCCATTCAGTAGTAACAATGACGTACGTATCCCTACATGGAAAAAACAACCGATTATCGTCATCTAGCGTCGGTTTTTTGAAAAAGGTAAATTTTGTACTGGTTTTAACATAATACAACATTAAAAAAAACTTTTGGAAAAAAAAATAATAGCCCTTGGGCAGAGGGGTCCATGTACAGACCTTGATTTCACATAGTCGGATTTATAATATCTGGTCGCGCCCCCGAAGAGCCAACTGATATCTGATACCTGACCACGTGAACCTGGTAGCCTGACACGTGCAACCAAACTATTCATCTCGTTAACCGGTGGTTTATAACTACAATACGGCAAAGCCGGCAAGGGCATTCTGTATCTCGTTGTCAACAGCGTATCGATCAAGATGTGAGACTATACGTGTGGTTCTGTACAGGAGGGGTAGGACACACGATCTGCTCGATTTGGGCATTGGGGATTTTCCAAAACGGTAATTTTGAACTGGCTAACAATGCTTTACTATGCGTCTCGGGGTCCAAGTGACTTAAAAATCATCTCTTAAACCTTTGTTCAAAAGATTCTAGTAATCCTAGATAAATTCGAAAAAATATGAAGTTCACATCAAGCATGCTTCTGTTAAAGGTGCTTGTTCCAATGTATTTGTATTGTGTTGCTCTACGTGATATGAGAGCCTGGCACTTGCACATACACTCCAAGTACCGTTGGAACAAACTTGCGGTTTAGTATGGTAGACGCAATACTGGCATGTTGGCAATCCCTATTCAATACTGTTCTAATATTGATGGTTAACCACTAAAACAACGGTCGGTTTTTTGTTTATATCTGGGCAGGGGTGAAATGTGATTTGAAGAGGGCTCAAATTTTTAGGACGACAATGAGAAAAATAACGGCCTTTCATCTGATATCAAAACCGACACTACTCTCCTTGGTAAATCAAGCAGTGGGGTCCCTAACACGATCGGAACACGGCACCTTTTAATTTTAAAAACGCTGTGCATAAACATAAACTCCAGAAACTTCCCCTAGTTCCCCTTCAAAAGTAATCTCTATAAAACATGTTACCCTGAACATCGCGGCATGGCTACAGAACTATGCCCTCTGTAGCCATGCGCACCGTTTCACTCTAATATCAAACCAGCCCTATTATAATTATTATAGCACCCCCAAAACCATTGCACTCCTGGATAGACCTATTATCTATTTTGATCACTGAAGTAGCAAGCTTTGTCCAGATATACGTATTCGTTCACAAGTTATCTGTGTGCTTTGCGATATTTGGACACGCAAAGCTAATCGACTAACGGTATTCGATTGTTTGTGAAAACCGTTTGTATCACAAATGCATGTTAATTGCGAACTGTCGCTATTTGGTTAGGGAGATGTACTTCGACTTTTTATTTTTGGGTACAAATTAACGAGTAAATAAAATGGCAACCAGAACCCTATTAACCTCATTTGACGGCCAAAAAATCAGATTCGCACTATGTCGTGACCACGACGATAGAGAGGCGTAGTTACATTCTTTTGAATTAGACAGTTCGTATTATGCTCTTATCTACGGATGCCCACGGTAGTCGCCAATGAAGCAATCACTGCGCCACATTAGGTTAGTTAAAATGCAAAATAGCGTCGCACAAGCAGGATTCCCAGCTTTTTGACTCATCTTCTGTATTCCTATCAATGAAAATTGTGGAGCTTATAATCTCTGAATTTCTTTGATTTGAAACTTACCCGCCGTATCTTCTCCATGTAGGTATGGGTGGAAGACCGACAGTTCTCCATCAGTATGATTCAGTGCAATCCGTCCAACACGTGAAGAAGAGCGACATCATCACAAAATCAATGAAAGCGTGTGTCTTTGGTAGATAAAGTACCATCAATAAATAGGATCTGTTCTTTATCACTTCCGGCGCTGTTTCTTTATTAGTTAAACCGTGCGCATATTGAGAATTACCCCACATTTTCAGGGTTTTCTGTAGCCATTATACTCTTGTTTTCCGTGAGTGATGTAAGGTAACCACATACTATCATGTATTTATATTCAACAACGGCAAACGTTAGTGCACTTATTATCACCAAGGTTATGCCACTAACTTTAGAGGTTACTTCAAATAAACAACTATGAAGCGTTGATGTAACAGAGCCCCCTGCAAGCTTTAAACAGTATTCATATCGGTGTATAGACAAATCCGACCAGCCGAATGATGGTCAGAATTGAGCCGCCATTACTGGGGGGGCCTCCAACCCAAAAACCTACCCAAAGCTTTGTACGTATGTACAGCTTGATTAAGTATAATGCAAAAGATACACTTAAATCGGCACATTTGGTGAATTCAAGCAGGATGCACCCAGCTATGGCTGCAGTGAGGTGTTGAAGGTGCGGAAATTGGATGGTGTTTCAAACCGAGGAAAGCTTGAGGGACATAGGAGATGGTGAAGAAAATGGAAAAGAAGAGAAGATGGAATAGAAGCGGGTTAATAGCCCGGGTTAAAATGAGGAAGGTGCCACCTGGAGAGGAGAAATTCTCACGTGGTTTTTGACCAGTTTGTCTCGGGGAACAAGAATATAGAAGTAAACAGGACTGTGTACTGAGCACCTTCCGTGAGGGCGGCTTTTTCGAAATGGCCGCCAAAATCTCATATAAAGTGAGTTATAGGGTTAAATAAGTATTATGAGGAATGTTTATCACTTCGGATTAGTTTTGATTAGGTTATAATAAAGAAAAGGTTTTTTTTTTTGGCGTTTGCTTACGGAATCGCTACCATAGCAGGTCCAAAATGAGGGCGCTTTTCAAAATGGACGGCAAAAATCCCTATAACGTGGTAACGTTCATGTGAGTGCAAACCAAAGTCGTACTTGACATTTTGGCGAAATTGCGTTATTATATAATATGAAAAGGTAGATCATTACGCTTAATTTGATATCATCAAGTTATAAGCAAAATAGGCATATTTATTGTAGATATACGACTTTGTTGCACTCAAAAGTAAATAGGTTGAGTCAACAAAGTCGTAACTCTGGTGAGATACGACTTTGTTGCACGACACGGGAAAACTAGTGTGTAGATACGAATTTATTTCTTGTAAAGCGATGTTTTTTTTTAAAAAGGTATATAAGTAAAAACTCCCAAAATATTTGTAAAAGAGGCAATTCATTTTTATGCTAATTTCGGCACAAAAAACCTCAAAACACATCAAAAAAAAATTTTGGGGTAGTTACGACATTTCGACTCAAGATACCCACAATATATTATTAATGGAAGGCACATGTGGTGCAGTGGATCAGCGCTCGCCTAATAAGGTTGGGGTCGAGCCCGTTGTCCCAATGTGTTGTGCACTTGGGCATGGCACTGTACCTCGCTTGCCTCCTCCACCCAGGAGTATAAATGAGTACACGGGCATCTGATGGAATGAAAACAGACTCGCTGTGCGGGAGGAGTGGCGAACCCCCCCCCCCCCCACACAACACACACACAGCAACATATAGGAGGGGAAAACACCACTGAGAATTTCTCCCCATGGGCACCTCCCTCAATTTTAACCGGACTATAATCCAAAAAAGGAAGGAATGACATGCAGAAAATTGACCCAAACCGGTTGCGAAGGGAAAAAGAATGCTAGAGTCAAATGGTCGCAAGAACAATGTAGTGAGTTAGAAGAGTTTAGAAAGAAAGGAAAATTCAGACTTACTTTATGCAAAAGTATGGAGCTGACAGGAGCAGGGTCAAAGGTAAAATTACCATTGTAGTACATCAAGGCTCAGAATGGAGTATAGGAATAAGAGATGATAAGTAGACGGAAGGAGTATATTGAGCTTAGATGATAAAAGAGGTAAACCAACAAAAATTTAAATGGAAGGAAGAATGGACGTTGAATAGGACAGCAAGGGTCCATACACCATGGACAGAGAGCTAACATAACAATTGAGCACTTGAAGGGGAAAAAAAGCAAAATGCAGTATAGGAATCCCAGCTGAAATTATTAAGAATCTCCGATATTGCGGCACAGATGAATTAAAGGAGTCTTGCAAGAAGATATACATATCAGGAGAGTGGCCAGAAAACAACAATGATCCCACTTCAGAGAACCAAATGCCACAGAATCATAAACCATCAGCCTGATCTCACATTCTTCCAAATCATCTTATGAATTCTGACCAAGAGGGTAGAAAAGGCCAAGGACATACATTGGAACGACACAATTTGGTTTCCAACAGAGGCGTGGCACAAGGATAGCAATTCGGTTGGTGAGAATGCTGAGTGAGCGTAGTCTGGCCCATTCTAATGATCGGTGTGTTCGTGTGCTTGTAGAATTTGAAGAAGCCTTTGATAGAGTGAATTGGCAGGAGCTACTGGACATCCTGCGGAAGATTGAAATAGATTGGAGGGATAGAAGACTGATATACAAGTTGTATATAGGACATGGTCGTGGTAATTGGGCTGATGAAGAGTCTACCCTAAAAGTGCCGGTGTTAGGAATAGGTTGCGTAGGATTTGTTAGACTTTCTCTCTTATGCAGAGATGCTGATGATTGAAGCCATGAAAGAGTAATAGAAGGGGTAGGTATCATGAGGAGAATTATAGCTAGTTGTGAAGCAGGTCTGCAAAGATTAATGAATAACCGGATGAGACGTCAAGTATGACATGAAATACATGTAAATAAAAACGGAAGTGATTGAAGATCTCGCGGAAGGAAGATAGAATCTAACCTCACCATCAATAGACAGGTGGTTGAACAGGTTGCCAATTAAAATACCTGGGCAATATGCTCCACAGAAGATGGAAGGAGTGGTGGTGAGATTAGAGCAAGAAAGGTATGGCAAAGGCAGCCTCAACACAAGAAATTGTACTCAACAGAACTTTAGTATTGAATTGAAAAATGTGTGAAGGCAGTGGTTAGGAGTGTGGCTTGTATGGAGCAAAACATGGACACTGCTCGCCTGCTGAGGGTGAGAGGAGGCTATAACCCTTTAAAATGTGGATTTGGTGAATGGAAAAGTTTGTTGGAAAGAAGACCATGGGATGTGTTAACCGCTGGGGTGTTAATGCGGTAGGAGAAGAAAGGACCCAATAGAACAACAGGGTTCCAGGATAATGAGGATGTGATAGGGACGTCTAGAAGGGGAAAAGACCTCAAGGTAGAAGGAAACTGGGAATGCTGGAAGAGCTGAAGGACAGGACGACCATTATAGTGAGATTAAGAGAAAGAGCCAGAGACCCAACGACTGAATAATGGAAATGGGAGCCGCGGACCGGCTAACAGGCAGAGTTACTAAGCAAGCATTAACAGCTTTTAAAAAATAATACTTTATCGGGCTAACTACCTTATAAAGTTAGACCACCAGATATGACATGATTGTGCCTTGACAGCTATATGATCTTTCATTACTTAAGTGTCATTAAATAGTCTTAAAATAGCAATGGAATCCTTACCCAAGTCGACTTGTAGGTCTGGCGATATCTCGTCATAAGCAAAGCCTGACCAGCCCGATAAACCCATTCTTCAGAAAACCACTGATCCAGCGCGAAACAGAAACCACTGTTTAACATAAGTTCAAATCTGATTGTTATAATTCTCCAAGTGGCCACTTACATGTGATATTCTATGACGTTTATGAGCATTCTAATTCGATCACAGGAACCATTCTGCTTGCTGTTGTTTGTGTTTTCGTGCAGGGATTTGACAATTTCCAAAAATTAAAAGATTGCCATATATAGTAATAAAATAATCAATCGCATAACAAGTGTCTAAATTGTTGGTCCGCTGTTACAACAATAAAAGACATAAATGGACATTTTTTATATTCAAATTGATAAAAGAGTTCAGCATTTTAAAATGCTCCCATGGAGGAGGAAAAGATCTCAAATTCTTTTTTCGCTCAATTGGACCATGCAATTCAATTTTAGCTCCTTCATAAATGGACATCTTTAAAGTAAAAGAGTGAAAATCACTCTTTCAAGGAGCGACTCTAGGGAACAGTCTTTGTTGGAGTTAAATTTCCCTCTTTTTGAGAGTGAATGTTGTCAATTCTTCACTCTTATGAGAGTGACAATTCATGGATGAAGAGTAGTCATAAACAAAATTCACTCTTTAAAGAGTAAAATTTAACTCCAACAAAGACTGGTCCTTACATTTAGAGGGTTGACTCATCAATATATATATATATATATATATATATATATATATATATATATATATATATATATATATATATATATATATATATATATATATATATATATATATATATATATATATATATATATATATATGGCAAAGCCCAGAAATTTATCAATCTTGTGACCAGACATTGGTTTATGGTAGAAACCGCTGATCGGGAAAACGAGAATCAAACCAAGTAAAAACAAGAACAAAACAAGAAAAATAACAACTAAACAAAGCTCACGAAACACAATAATAGTCTTTCAAAAAGACAACATCGCTGAGAGGATGGTTTTATGTACAAACAAATAATTTCAAACTACTCTTCAGGCGACTTTTTTAAAAATTGTCATTCCGATTCACATCAAGTTACAGCATTTACGATTTCTACGATACATTTGTATAAAATATATAGGGACAGGTCTTTGGTTTTTGAGTAACTTTACGAACATTTACGATACATTTTACAAATATTTTTTGGCTGAGAAAAAGGAAGCCGCACATTACCATACACAGATGTAAATGACTTGGCGTAGCGTAAAGAGGAATTTGACAAGTGTTTTGATATTTATGAATGAAAATATATGGTAACATGCAGAGTTATTATTGCAAAAATTACTGTTTAGAAGCGAAAATCTTACAAATATGGGAAAATTTGCAATGGCCTCCCTCACTAGTCAGGGGGTATTTCTCAGCCTCCTTTGCTAAAACTTTAAAACCTCTCAGTCAATTGTGTGTTTAGATTCAACTTTCTGCTCTGCAACAGCAGAGGGTTTGCGGCTATTGAGCGGTTGACATATGCTTCTGAAGTCTTTGCTAAATTGTGTCCCCGTCTGACCAATGTAAGATTAACCGTCTCCACAGGGGACGTTATACAAGATTGAAACCCAAAGCTCGTGTGGCTTGATTTACGTGCAACACCATTAAATTATAAAAGTGTGTGTGTGTTGTGTGTGTGTGTGTGTGTGTGTGGTTCCTCTATGTGTGTGGAAACACTTAGCGAAACATCCGAATTACGAGTGTTCAATGTATACGAATACGTGATGATAAAACTGACCGCGAAGTAGGTGGTACAGACAACTTCCAGACGTCCCCCCCCATTTTACCTATTGGAAAACAATCAGGGAATCCCATGTTAAAGACTACTAAATCTTAGTATCTTACATAGGTCCGCAGAGAGGGTAAAAAGACTTCAGAAGACGTCAGAGCACACAGTGTGAATCCAACTACATAATTGACCAGTAGGGCCTTTGCAATTCTTGGGCAAAAGGAGGGTAGATAATGCCCTTGACTAGTGAGGGGGTCATTCAGATCAGAAATGGTCCCTCTAATTCATCGCGATCAAGACTCGAGTCTCCTTATATCAAGTCTTGAACAGACCTAAATCAACAGATGTCACTAGAATTGAATCCATCACAGCACCGTAGGATTTCTTCTTAGGGTTACTTGACTTAATACACTTCTGTGTAGTCTAGTTGCCGAAACACAGATTCTGGTTATACCTGGAAGTATCGTCCATCCACACAATGTTTTTTGATGGTTTTCTAACTCTTCAACACCTACTGATTCAGGATCTGCATGACGCCACTGCAGCACCCTTGAGCGTCTTTAAATCCAAGAATGCCGCCAAAATGACCGCCACAACATATAAATGCCATATATCTGAGCTCCCTGGGCTACTCTTAGGTCCGTCTTGGTACTTTGGCTAGGTTTAAGGGAAAGTATTTCTGTCATTATATAAAACATCTGAAATCCTTCTTTTACATTGAATCCAACGATGCTGCCAAGATCTCCCTAAATATAGAACAGTTATCTCTCAGCGCTGGAGTATCCAGTGTGTGTGTGTGTGTGTGGCTTTGAGTAGGTTTTGGGGGCACAGAATTAATTTACCTTCTTTAGGCTTACTGCATCAATGATGCAGTAACCCATCACTTGGGATGGTTAGGGAATCCATAGTTGTTATTATTGGGAGTCATCCCTTGATTTTGGTGGTTCCTTAGATCTTGAATGACCCCTACTGACTTTGTTTGGCTTTTTTAAAATTTTCGGCATTACAATCCGACCCCATCCTCAAAGTTTCATTTCCATACAACAAAGTTTACCCCTAACCCATTTGACCGCCTTTGACCTTGAATAACCCCTGATTACCTTGTTTGGACCTTTAACTTTTCGGCATCAACATCAACCCCTGCCCCCAGTTTGTCTGTTTCATGTCCATAATCAATGTTTACCCCATTTGACCTTTCATCTTGAATGACCCCTGATACCCTTTTTTGTACCTTAAATATTCGCATCAACAATCGACCCCCCACCTTCCCACGTTCAAGTCCATACACCAAAGTTTACCCTTAACCCCTTTGATTGAATGACCTCCGAATGACCGTGTCGGACCTTTAAATGTTTGGCATCAACAATCGACCCTGCCCACCAAGTTTCAACCTTGAATGACCCCCCTCCCTGATGGCCTTGTTGTGCCCTTAAATTTTTTGGCGTCAAAATTCGACGACCCTCACTCTCCAAGTTTTTCATGTCCATACCCCAATTTTATCCCATTTGACCCTCATTGACCTTTACTGACCTTTGATAGTCCACTAACCAATACCACCTCGGTCTTCAGACGGTCAAGGTGGCACCCACCCACCAAGTTTTCAGGAAACATGCGACCTTTATCTCCGAGAAATAAACGTTTAACCCTCAAATTGACCTTGAATGACCCCTAATGACCTTGTCCTGAACCTAAAAATTTTCGGCATCAAAACCGACCCCATCTCCACAGTTTCATGTCCATACACCAACTTTACCCCATATGACCTTATTTGAACTTAAATGACCCCCCTGATGACCTTTGATCCACTAACCAATACAACCTCGGTCTTCGGACGGTCATGGGGCACCACCCCCAATTTCAGGAACGTGCGAACCCTCGCTTCCGAGAACAAACAGTTTAACTCATTTGCCTGAATGACCCCTAATAACACAGTCCTGGACCTTCAAAATTTTGCGCATCAAAAACCGACCCACCCTCCAAGTTTAATCCAATTTCCAAGTTATCCACCAATACAATCTCAGATTCGGACGGTCAAGGGCAACCCACCCACCAATTTTCAACCTCGGTCCCTCTGAGAAATAGACGCGGGCCCATTTGACATTGTTTTGACCTCAAATTACCCCCCGATGACCTTTGATCCACTAACCAATACAACTCGGTCTCTTTTCGGTCAAGGGGCCCCAGTTACCCCACCCCCAAGTTCCCTCGGGTTCCCGAGAAAATAGACGCGGTCAGACACCCAGACAGATAGACAGACAAAAAAATTAAAAATATTAATATATAATATTTTTGTCATGACCTTTACCATTGTTGGCTCAACAATCGACCCCCCTCTCCAAATTTACAATGTCCATACCCAACGTTTACCTCATTTGACCTCCTTTGACCTTGAATGACCTGATCACCCTTTGATCCACAAACCAATACAAAACTCAGTTTCGGACGGTCAAGGGGCACCCACCCACCAAGATTTAGGAACGTTTGACCCTCTGTCTCCGAGACACCAACGGTTATCCTCCTTTGACCTTGAATGACCCCTAAATGACCTTGTTGTGACCCTTTAAATTTTCGGCAATCAAACATCAACCCCACCTTCACAAGTTTCTGTCCATACACCAATGTTTACCCCACCCAACCTACCCATTTGGAACCTCCATTGACCTTGAATGAACCCCTGATGACCTTTGATCCAGACCAATACAAATTTGGTCTTTGGACGGTCAGGGGCACTCACCTCCAAAGTTATGGCGAAGTGCGACCCTCGTTCCCGAAAACCAATGTTTTAACCCATTGACCTCCTTTGACCTTGAATATCCCCCGATGACCTTTGATCACTAACCAATCAAAGTTGATCTAGCCCGCCGGCCTTAAGCTACACCCACCCACTTCTAGTTTCGTTACCGTATGATCCTTGGCCTCCGAGATCCAGACAGATACCGAGG
>JAMKCH010006196.1:0-32453 GCA_023653785.1 Ophioderma brevispina
AACTAGAACTGAAAGATAGTAACATAAAAGGCACAATTCCGAAATTTGAAATGAATCGGATTTTTGTTTGATGCAGTAACAATTTATGTGTAAGTCTACGTCCCAACGGATACTGTGTATAACAAAAATTCCGGACGGAATTTTAAACAAGTTGTGATTTTCTATATGAAGGAATTTAATTTAAGCTTAGCAAGTCACCACAGTGATTAGTATATGGACAAGCCTTATTGTACATGCAAAAAACACGATTTTTTTTTTTTGGAAAATGAGGGGGCCCCTCCTTCAGGAAATCTCCGAGTCGGCCTTTAACTTCAATTGCAGTACCACATATGTATGCCACATTTTTATACTATGAAACATGAAGTAATATCAAAAAAGTAAAATTTTATATTTCAAATTTTCAACAATATTTATAGCCCAAGATAGCTTATTTCCAACATTATATACACATGACAACATGACAAACAATGCACAGTGCAGTGAGGTATGCATGGACCTTTAGTGAAAAATGCTGGACTATTGGTTACAAACGTTTGAAGACCCCATCTAAACAGAGCATTAAAACTGGGTATTTAAAGGCCGACTCGGAGATTTTGAAATAAATGTTATATTTTGGTGTGTAGTAATAAAAAAAATAATCAAAGAACTAAAAGATACTCACCTAAAAATGCTCAATCAAAAGTGAGAGATGAATCAGGGGGGGGGGTCCATTGTGGAGCCAAATTTGTGTGGCACACTTAGCAATCCGGTGTGCGTGGTGTGATGTTGGATGTATGTGTGTGTGTGTCACTAAATTGTTTAATGTTTGGTTTAAATTGACCTCAATGAAAAGTTGAAGTTCAATAAGTGGGATCCTGGGTTTCCTACCGGTAATATTTTTAATGAAATTCCTATCCCACAATGCACCAACGACGTACGAGTAGATATGGCATCACTCCATGATGGCTAGCGGTTTATAGTGCGCCTCCTTTAAACTATGTGAAATTTTGTGGCGCAAAAAATTACAAGGCAATCAAGAGTACTCTCACTGGTAAAATTTATGTACAAGCAAACGGGGTTCGCCACAGTTTAAGACAGAAAAATGACCCGTATGCACAAACACCATCGAATATATATGGGCTAGTTAATTTATATTACTCGTTACATCGTTGGTTTTGCATTGTGGGATGGATAGGAATTTCGGAAAAAATGATTTCGGAGGAAAACCCAGGATCCACGTATTGGAACAAACTTTGTCCTAGGTGCACCATGGGACCCTCAATATTTATGAGGTCAATCAAAGGTCAAGTGCCGAGGTCAAAGGTCATGTCCGAGGTTTCCAAAGGTAATGTACCGAGGTCAAAGGTCATGAAAAAAATACTAAAATTAAAAAAAATAGGGATAAAATGACAATTGAAAGTTGAAGTTCAAATTCAGCCATCGATAGTGGTTACATAACTCCCTTGGTTACTGGATCACGCACCTTGTGGAATGTTATTGCAGGCCGTTAGACTTTGTGTTATGAGTGATCATTTCGCTCGTGGTGCAGGACTCAAAAACGTGATCCAGTTGACATAGGAACGCCGTCCGGGTTACACGTAACACTTCGCTAGCGATTGGAACCCAACTTGTGTCATAAGTGCATTATGGGAATCCCTCATTTGTTGATTGAGGTCAAAGGTCATGTGGCGGCCCCACAGTTATATTTTTGAAATTAGTGAGCGCGACAGAAGCGAGAGCGCAAATTTGTAGTCTTTTTTACGCACCATGTTTAACGCAATTTTTAGCCAAAAAATTTTATGAAATTGCCTCAAGATCAGGTGCGTTATTTTGGCAACAAAAACATTCCAAATCGCCCATGGCGTTTTATTTATTTGAAAGCATAAATAAGATTTGGTGGCGCTACTTTAAACATGTTTTGCCCCCTTATGTATGGAGGTAACTTTTGATGTTTTTACAACAGATTTTCATTTTGTTCCTGTATATGGTCATGTTGATGTACCCATCATACAGAGTTTGGTAAGAGTGACATCAATGATGCATAACATCAATTGGGATGGTAGGGAATGCATAGTTGTATTAACTTGGGAGTCATCCTGAGTTTTGTGGTTCCTTGACCTGAATGACACCTAATGACTTTGTTGGGCCTTTTAAAATGTAGGCATAAACAATCGACCCAATATCCAAGTTCATGTCTCAACATCAAAGTTTACCCCATTTGACCTCCTTGACCTGAATAACCCTGATGACCTTGTTGTGACCTGTAACATTTTCGGCATCAACAATCAACTCCCACCGAATTTTGTCTGTTTCATGTCCATACATTCAGTTTACCCCATGGACATTGATGAACCAGGATGCCGTGGTGTGACCTGTAAAATATTCGGCAAATCAACAATCGGGACCCCACCTCCAAGTTTCAAAGTCCATACACCAAGTTTACCCAGTTGATCTTGAATGAGCCCTGATGACCTTGTCGTGACCTTACAAATTTGGCATCACCCAATAGACCCTGCCCACCAAGTTTCAACCTTGACGACCCCTTGATGACCTTGTTGTGCCTTGAAAGATTTTTGGCGTCCAATTCGACCCCATCTCAAGTTTCATTGTCCATACACCACTTTTATCCCATTTGACATCTTTGACCTTTAATTGATCTTTGATCCACTAAACCATACAATCTCGGTCTTCGGCAGTTCAAGGGGCACCCCACCAAAAGTTTCAATAGCATCCGGACCCTTTCTCCGAGAAATCAACGTTTTAACCTCATTTGACCTGAACTGACCCCTACATGACCTTGACCCATGACATTAAAAATTTCGGCATCAAACACCGAAAAAAACCGACCCCATTCGCCCACTGTTTCAGGTCCATTACACCATTTGTTTACCCCATTTGACCTTATTTGAACTTAATGACCCCTGATACATTGATTCCACTAACCAATACAACTCGGTCTTCGGCCGGTCATCGGGGGCACCCCACCCACCAAGTTTTCAAGAACGTGCGACCTCGGTCTCGAGAAAACAAACATTTAACCTCTTTGACCTGATGACCCCTAATGACCTGTCATGACCTTCAAAATGTTTGGCATCAAAACAGACCAACCCTCCAAGTTCATCATCCAAATGTCCAAGTATACCATAACCAATACAATCTCAGTATTCGGAGGGTCAAGGGGCACACCCACAAGTTTCAACCGCGGTTATCTAGAAACATAGACGCGGTCAAATTTGACCTGTTTGAATTCAATGTAACCTCGATGGACTTTGATCCACTAACCAATACAAACCGGTTCTTCTTTCGGTCAAGGGGGCACCCAGTTCACCCACCCACCCACCAAGTTCCCTCGGGATCGAGAAAATAGAGCAGTCAGACACACAGACAGACAGACGGACACCGGTATTAATATATAGATAATTTTCATGGACCTTTAACATTTTTGGCATCAACACTCGACCCAATCTCCAAATTTCATGTTTTCTAACAACGTTTACCTCATTTGACCCTTTGACATTGAATGACCCTGATGACCTTTGATCCACAAACCAATACAAAATCAGTTTTCGGGAACGGTCAAGGGGCACCCACCCACCAAGTTCAGGCAAACGTGTGAATCTCGGTCTCGAGACACCGACACGTTTTCCTCCTTTTTTGACCTTGAATGAACCTAATGACCCCTAGTTGCGACCTTTAAAATTTCGGCATCAACAATCAACCCACTTCAAGTTTCAGTGTCATACACCACAGGTTTAGCCCCATTGACCGCATTTGACTTGATGACCTGATGACCTTTGATCCACGACCAATACAAATTGGTCTTAGGACGGTCAAGGGGCACCACCCACCAAGATTCAAGAACGTGCAACCCCTCGGTGTCCGAAAAACCAATGTTTACCCATTGACCTCCTTTGACCTTGAATGATCCCCGATGGACCTTTGATCCACTAATCCATCAACGTTGAATCAGCCCGGCCTAAGCCTCCACCACTGGCGAGTGCCAAATTGTGTAAAAACGTTTTTCTATGGAGTGTGAACTGCCCACTATGATGAGATTGCGAATTATTCCGTATTGAATAGGTTTACAACAATTGTCCACTCGACGACCCTCCTACACCCACCCACTTAGTTTTCGTGACCGTATGCTCTTCCTCCGAGATCCAGACCGATACACGTGGCCTATCTCCCTTCTCTTCTAGGGGTAGGTTCCAAATGGAGACAATTGTCTCTCACTTGGTTGATTTTAAAAAATTAAAAGTAACCTCATGAATCAAATGTTTTAATAATTTTTGGTTTATATGGAAAACCGGGAGGATTATTTTTACTATTAATAATGATGCATTATTGACCTGAATGCCAATCTGTTATTATGACATCAAGAATCCATAAAAACAAGCAGGTGAAAAGTTATCGTGGCCCCGTGTGATTCCCCAACTAATGTCTTACTCGGGTCGTCAGCTAAATGGGCAATCCCCACGGTGCAACCCAGCCGTTTTGGCGCGATACTCAGGTGGGTCATTTGCATAAACATAGTACAATACACGTGCTTGTCCTCGATCTTGTTAGCTCCGCTCCGTAAAACACATGGTGTGTAAAATTTTGGGATCACATGGAGCCAGAAGACATTCAACATTATTGTGTGTTTTCTAGCGGACATTCAGATCGCGTATTGGAGTCAGTGTATGGATAAATTTCGAATCAAGCAAAAAAATGAAAAATTGACGATTAAGGATAAAATAAATGGAGCATCTACATCTCGAAATAAACACGATCAAAACGGTCTGGGCGAACATGTGGGAACGAAGAGGGTGACCCGTGCACCCACTGATCTCTATACACATTCCAACAGTGCCCGTTCACACCAGGGAATAAACATGAGACGTAGATGAGACGATGGGAATAAAACAATGCTCAAAAGATACGGATTTCTTTTTCCCTATTTGACAGATGACCAAATTTACCCCGAATTTACACTTTATTACCAATTATAGTAGAACCTGGTAGAAAATATTTACTACCGTTTTCGACCGATTTAGCGGCATCACCTTTAATTGCTCCATCGACCTTGCCGACTGGCCAAATCATGTCGCAATTACCCGCATTCCAGTTCGGAGAGGTTCACTTTGCTTGAACACTCCAATTGGAGTCCCGACTTTTGTTAATTGTACTAGTATCGTTCGGCGTATTTCTCAGGTTAATTTAAGGATATATTTGAAGAAATCAATGGACTAGCTACTTCTCGCAATTTGCTAAGATGTACGGTCGTATCCGACAGCGGTTGTCAATTACTGGTAAATATCAAACATTATATGGTTCGGCGTTAAACGGAAAGGAGAGAAGATCAACTTAGGAGACACGGCAAGGTGCTGGTAGACTCGAAGAAAGAAGGATTTGAGAATTTCTGGGATCAATAAAATCATATTAACTGGTAACGTGTGCCACGTGCTCTCAAAAATATTTTGGAAGCGTTTGGACCACTGTTTTGGGCATCAAAAGCCCCAAGTTGCCACCATTCTAAAATGCAATCTGTCCTGGTTTTATATAGTTTTCATTGTTATTCACGAAGTTTTGATTGTAAACATTAAGAAAATTGGATTTTTGAGACCTGCTGCGAGTCAACAGACGATCATATCGATGGTGAATAATGTTACAGCGAAATATGTCAATCATGCATCCGAACTGGCACACATAAATTATCTTTGGCCAATCATTCGACATTCATTATGACGTGTTATTATCATACGTAGCTCGTAACTACATGATGAAACGTGCGACGTGACTTCCTTCTAAATACAATGCAAATAAAGTTCCCTTCACTCATTATTCTATATTCATGAAATTCAACTTACAAAATGTTGTAGATTGAGATTTCCAAAATTAAATTTTGAGGATGTGATGTATGTTTTTGAACGTACAACACTGACCTTCATATCGCCTCACTTTATCTTGACATGCCCTAAGCGACTTCACAAGACCTCGGCATTCCATGCATTATGGTTATACCATTTTTGTAGGGGCGGGAACAATTACTGATGAAAAATTTGCCAACATTTTGGTTTATCAACCCTAATTAAAACCATATTAATTGACGATGCTGGGGCAAAAATTACACATCTCCAGCCATACAGTGAATACAAATAGACACAGCAGTACAATGTGAATTACAAATATAAACACCTGGGGAGCGTGATAAGGCGGAGGTATTATTTGTAGCTCACATAAACAAAATCGCAGGCCCTTCTTCTAAAAAAATTAAGATGCAGAACAGGTGGGAGATGGAACACGTGTTTATCGGACTTGGGGAATTTCATGCTATCTAATTGGTCCTACCAGTTTATGAAAGGAAGTGAGTCACTTTTCTTAAAAATAGTTCCCTTTAGTGTTTTAATTTGGTTGTTTTATTGTCCAATTCTCGTTTTATCATATTTTAGTCTAGTTATAATAACACATTATTTATTTCAATGTCCAATCTAGGTTTGTATTTTTAAAATAATTAAAAAATACTTTCACATATTTTAAAAAAAATTTACTGTTTATTTTGGTGTACTTACTAATTAACATATTACGAATGTCATACATAATACAGGGGTGAAAGATAGTAAATACTCGGTGGGCCAAAAATGAAGGAATTTATTAAAAGGTTGTACAAAATGTCTATCTTGTATAAGAATTATTTGACACGGAATACGGATCAAAATCTGATTACAACCGCAAAGAGATGCATGAGATGGGGTGTAAGCAAGCCTTACCTACCATAGGGAAATGATTTAGCCAGGCTGCCGGCTCTCAAAAGATGGGAATTTCTTTGAAAAATCTTAGCCGATTGTCGTCAGGCTGCTGACCAAAATTGGAATTAATTTTGGCCTATTTTATCAATTAAGCAGCAGAAATCAAGCCACTGTACAAACAACACTTCCATTTTGGCCTCTGCGCTATGTTTTGGCGATTAGCTGACTTCCTTCCAAGTTTTACACTTATTTTTTGTTTCGGACGTGTGAGTACCTGACATCAAAAATAAACATTACTCGAGCTACACGTTAGCTATACCGTCTAGTCGGCCTATGCCCTAGTGCTGGGCCGACACGTGCCGGTTGCCCTGGCGATCTAATTTATATTATTCAGTTGTGTAAAGACAAGACTTGCGGAAGTGTGTGCCAAAATTGTTCTAGTGTTAGTTTTCGATCTGGTTCGACAAAATCGGCCGCGGTCATCGAATTGCAAAAACGGCTTTACAGAATTGGGAAATAATCATCATATGTTTTTAATTATGGTCTTATTCATTTGCCAAGTTTGTCAACAATTCTTTTGTTGTGTTTAGTGAGGAAGACCCCACTTTTAAATTCTTCGGTTGAAGTAACCGCTCTTTCTCTAGAATCCGTTCTAGGGCGACCTTCATCCATCAGAGTATGTTACACTAAATCAATCAGTCAATGAACTTCCCGTCGTGTCTGACATCAGTCCCTGCCCTAGATCTGCCCTAGATGGTAGTCTTGGTTAGATATGGTCGCACGACCAAGTTAGCTCACCGTTTCATTTCGCACGCAATACCCATCGGTTATAAAGTGCACACATAAACCAATAGCATCCAGTAAGAAAGCCGGACCAAGCGAGGGCATCCAAGATGCCCGAAAAAAAGACACCTCCCCAAATCACTGCCGTACTAAATTAAAAAATAAATTCTACCAGAAAAGGCCCACCCCTCTAGAACATTTGCCGAATTTTCGGCGCAAAAGACATTAAAACGGCCGACTAGTTTCGCTAAACAAGAACCGAATATAAAACGCCGCTTATCGATCAAACAACCCATAGGAGGGTTTAAAAAAATCCAATTCAAAGTGGTTGTAGAGGAGGCGTCCACATGAGCTCCCCCTCGATACACCAACAGGAGTGCACAAGACCTTAATAATGCATCCAATCTAAATCAGGGGTTCTCAATAGGCAGACGCGGGCCAACACCCGGCGCAAACCATAATGTTTGGACCTGACTTGCTTCTAAATATAAAAGGGAAACATAATCAGAATTCAGTGATTTGGCTTCAGGTAGGGAACTTTCAAACCTGTTGGATTCTCTGGCACGTCGGAGATTCCTGGCCCGAATCATGCTCCAGGACCATGACAGTCTTATCTATAAGGCAGCTATTCAATATTGTTCTACTTCCATCCACAACTCTGATGTTTTTATGATTCCAATCTCCACCTCTAAAAATTCCAAATACAGTAAGAACCAAAAATTTTGTGTCTAGAGTGGGAATCGATCCCACGACCTTTAGATAACAAGGCGAGCGCCCACAGACACAAGCCACGCAATCCGAGCCGCAGGAAGTCTTCTTTGTAATACTTCAATTAAACATTAACAAGATAAAGGCACACATACTAATGAATAGCGCCCCTATTAGACGAGTTGAAATATATGCTCCTGGCGCATGATTTCAGGCCAAAAATCTCCAAGATCGATTCTTGGCCCTTCAGATAATATACTGAAGACCTGATCACATGATTCACTGGCCCTTACAGCAGCCGACGTTCATCCCTATGAGCTATTATATGACTGTCATTGTTCAAATAGAGTCTCTTCAAAGAACTTTAAGGAATCTGGGGAATTTGTAATTGTTTTATAAGCGTTTTTTAAAACAAAAATATGTGACCGAAGACAGTTTTAGGTTTTTGTTTTAAATTTGTATGTTTTTTAGTTTTTGGATTTTTTAATTTTAGACAAAAAAAACCTACCCACAGTCTTAATATTTCTTGGGAAAATCCAGAGGAAATGTGTCATGTTTTCAAATGGCAAGCAGTGGGTGACCTGTTGTTTGTGGGGGAGGTAATGTTGCAGGTCATCAACAAGTATTGTGCGTCGAAGTTTTCAACACTCTTACACCCCAACAGATGATCACAACATCATTGTTCCTTTGCCTAGGACAGGAGAACCTCACGCCTGAATAATTCAGCGGAATTACCTTGATGTCAGTGGCAGCAAACGTCTACAACAAAATCTGTTGTTACACCGAATACGAGAGATGTTGATCCTACTCACAAGATCCAACCAAGCTGGTTTTCGCCAGGTTAGAAGCTGTGCACAGCAGGTTCACATCCTAAGGAGAATCTTGGAGGCTTTTCAGAGTTATCAACTCCCACTCCCCATCACTTCATCGATTTTTTAAGAAAGCCTTTGATTCGATCAAACAGGAAGGTCATTTTCTCGGTTCTCCGGCACTATGGTACCCAGACAGGTTGGTTAAGCCATGGAGCTTTCTTCTACAGCAATTCCAAAAAGCGCGATGTTATGGTAGATGGAAATATATCGGAGCCTTTCCTCGTTTCAACAGGGGTACTGCAGGGCGATGTATTAGTCCCTTATTGTCATTGTGCTGATAGACTAATTGTTGCAAAAGCAACAAAGATTACAGATTCCGGATTGAGAAACATCCACGTCAGTCCGTGTAGGTATCCAGCCACAGTCTTAAACGACCTTAGATTCGCTGACGCTATAGGCGCCTAATGGAGTCTTCAATCCCTAGCGTCGGAACAGTTCTCAAGAACAGCAGCTGCAGATGAAGATTGGGCCTTATCATCAGTGTGCAAAAGACAGAGTACATGACTACCAACTGCAACCACTTCCACTGCTTAAAGTTTATAGCGAGTGCGCATCAACCAAGTCTCCGACTTCAAATATCTTGGGTGTAGTGATGTGATTCCAGTTTAAAGACCTTAACAGACGAAAAGACCTTGCCTGGGCAGCATTTACGTTGGGGAGCGCAGATGGAGAACGTCAAAGTTACCTTACGAAAATGAAACGTACGCCTCTTCAACACAACTTGTGTGACAGTATTTTGTAAGGCTGCGAAACTTGGGTGCTGACAAACAATTGGAGAGTGAGGTCAATTCTTTCGCAACAGGTTGCTACCGACTATGTGAAACGTCCAAGCGCATTGATCGGGGTGTCCCAAATGCCAAAAATCTATGCTGCTACAGGTACGGAACCTCTTTAAAACGAAGTAAGACTGAGGACAGCCTTACTTTCTGGTCTATTTCTAAGGAGCCAGAGGGCGAGCTAGTAGGTTAATGATTTCTACACACCAACATGGCAAGAGAAGCCAGGCCGACAGAGGAACATATATCTCCTCCTACATCCAAAAGCTCGTGGGGACACAAAAACATGTTGACAACCAAAGGGTATCTCCAACTTGGCCCAAACAGAAGACATGGAGGAACTTGCGAATCGCTGTTGCGCCAGTCGCAGATGATGATGATGATGATGTTGGTGTAATCCATGCACAAGTGGGATGTGCAGCTGCGGTGCTGTTACACTTGTATGGCATCTAGTAGTGGATCGGCAAGCGTGGGGCACAGCACCAAAATGCAGGCGTAGTTACAAGCGTGAACAAAGGCGGCGAATGCAAAATGGCATTTGTCAAGACTTCTTTTAGATCCGCGATTTACACTGCCACAACAAGGCGAAACAGGAGCATACCTGATCACGAATGACAATAAAATAGTATACAAAAAAATTTAACCATGGTTGATGATGGTAAAGCCCTCTGGTGGAGATGCTCAAGAAAACCAGAGCAGCATGTCGACAATATTTAATTTTGAATTTTAAATATGGATTGCTGGCATAATACAATTCCCTTCAAATAGAAACTATGGTTACCAATGTATCAACATCATTTGCAAACTTACAAAGCAAAAAATATTTCTGGCCTCTCTTGCCATTAACTTATAAAATCCCATATTTGCCAATCATAACAATTGAAGAATGTAGGGAAGAAGTACTTAAGTCACGAATACTAGTTTGTGAGAACAAGAGAGTTTTAACGTTTTGGAAAATGTATGCAGATCACAAAGTGTGGTATTTGTATTTAACTTTTCTCTTGATTGTGTTCATATTTACACTACAAAAACATTAAGTACACAATCACGCTGCTATTTATTTTTTAAAAAAAGTAAAAAAAAACTCTCTATAAAAATATTGTAAAAATATTTGAAATTTTCAGGAGTATTAGCTAACAGTAAGGATAAGCTGATTTATCATAAGCCCAAGCTAAAGAATATAAACAGTGGATCATCCTGGAATTTTGAAAAAAAGTTTGTGAGGGAGGCCTTATTATTATTTTCAAAGGTGGCCGCACATGTTAAGATGGCCACCCATGATATATTTGAGATTGCATTTGATTGTGGAATATTAGTATGCAGAAGGTTGAAGAAATTGTCACAAAAAGAAGGCTACTCTTTAAATAGGTATGAGAGTTCAATACGTGATATTGCTGATATTTTTGTTACTTCAGTTTTCCCCTGTTGTATCACCCCTGGCTTGAAACGGCAGAAGGGGGGTTATGCTATCAGTCAAGCGTCGGCGGGGTCCAACACAATCTTGTGAACGCGGATAATATGAGACCCATAAGGGTTAGGGTGTAACTGGTGGGTGGATCGGACTGCCCATGCCCCTTCATTGATTAGATTTATGGGCGTGGCATATGCTAACTTGGTACCTAATTTGCATAATGAGTGAATTTGGGGTATAATATTGTGAACGCGATAACATGAGACCATAAGGGTTATGGTGATGTCACCTTGGGGGTGGGAGCGACACTGCCATTTTGGCCTTATCGATTAGATTAGGGCAGTGGCCATCTGCTAAATTAGGTACTAATTGCGAATACTGAGTTTAATTGGGGGTAGTTTTACCAAAAGCTTGTGAACAAAACTATCTGAAGATAAATAATTCCGATTTGATGTGTGATGAAACTTGGTGGTGGAGGGGTGGGGCATCATGTACTCTTGTGCTGATTAGGTTGTCGGCCATGATTGCTAATTAAATACTAATTGATATTTATTGGATAAATTTGGCGGGTATTTTCACCAAAAAACTTGTGAACAAACTATTGAAGGCCATAAGCCGATTTTGTGAAACTTGATGGAGGCGTGGGGAATTACTCTCGCGATGATTAGGTTAAGGTGGGTTGTCCGGGTTAAGGGGGGTTGTCCGGGTTTAAGGGGGGGTGTCGGGTTAAGGGGGGTTGTTGGGTTTATTTAAGGGGGGTATGGGGGTTTGTGTTAAGGTGGGGTTGTTGGGTTTAAAAGGGGGGTTTGGCCAGGTTAAGGGGGTTGTCTGGGTTAAGGTGGGTTGTCGGGTTTAAGGGGGGGGGTTGTCTGGGCTAATGGGGCTTGTTGTGGTTTTAGGTGGGTTTGAACAAGTTTTAGGGGGGGTTTGTCCAGGTTTAAGGGGGGGTTTCCAGGTTTAAGGGGGGTTGTCCGGGTTTAGGGGGGTTGTTGGGTATTAAGGGGGTTGTTGGTTTAAGGGGATTGTGGGGTTGGAAGGTGGGTTGTCTAGGTTTAAGGGGGTGGGGTGTCCGGGTTTTAAGGGGGGTTGTCGGACTTAAGGGATTGTTGGGGTTTTAAGGTGGGTTGTCCGGGGTTTAAAGGGTTGTCCGGGTTAAGGGGTGGTCGGGGCTTAGGGGGCTTGTGTGGTTAAGGGGGGGTGCACGAGGTTAAGGGGGGCGTTGTCCAAGTTTTACAGGGGGTTCGGGGTTTAAGGGGAGTTTTGGTTTTTTAACACTCGTATTACAAAGCCTTTTTGTAAAACGTGTTTACCAATAGAGGGGTGGTTACCACCCCCCCTTCGAGGAATTCGTTATAAGCACCCGATGCTTATGATTTTGCCAAACCGGTGGATAGTACGGTCCTTCTCTTCCATTGATACCCAAAAACTAAGTACTAAACATACTTGTGGCGTCACAATGACGTCATAATTCCCGCGAATCGGCAAAATTGGCATTTTCCGCAAAAAAATAGGCGAAAATCCATTTTGCGCTAAAAGTAGGAAATAATCGGTTTTTTTCATGCGGTTTTCAGCTCTAAATGATGGCTTTGACTAGTTTAAATAAACAGAGTTGTAGAGCCTCTGTGCATAAATTTTCAAAAATGTTACCATAAATATCGTGGGAGGCAACCACCACCACCCCTACCCTTCGCTTTTGTCGCATACCCTAAAACCCGTGAAAGGTGCTACTTCACATTTTTTTCGCTAACATATGACGGAAAGGATGAGACAATGATTACTCGGAAAGTTTTTACGAAAAAGCTTTTGGGCATTTTAGCGCTACCGGAGCAAAATTAACGAAGGGGTGGTAACAACCCCCCCATCTTGGTAACACGAGGTAAGGGGGTGTTTGGGGTTTTAAGGGGTTTTGTGGCACTAATAGCGATGCTCGCAGGGCCGTGCACAATGCAGCGCTGGATGCGCGCAGTGCGTATGCATTTAGGCGCGAACGTTTCCACAGGGGTGGTCAGGGGTTTAAGGGGGGGGTGTCTGAGCTTAAGGGGGATTGTTGTGGTTTAAGGTGGGTTGCACGAGTATAAGGGGGGGTTGCCAGGTGTAAGGGATTTTGGGGGTTAAGGGGGGTTTTGCAGCTGATTCTTTAAAAATTTGTAAACCGCTTCCACCAGGGGGATTAGCGGTTCGATGAACCACGACGGATTTTTTATTTTTTTAATGTGTGCTTTTTAAAAAAAAAAAAAACAATCCCAAAAATCGGTGCGGCGTCCACAATCGGAGCGGGCGGGGCACGACAACGGGTTATTTTTTTACTTGGCCTAAGCCTGGACCACCAGAAAAGGTAGGGACTTGGGCACGCAGCCACCACATTTTGAGAATTGACAGAAACAAATTGACATCCATAATTTATATAAAAAGGGTTGAACGAACAGTCTTCGTCCTAAAAATTTCTGCCATATGCTCAGATTTCCTCTGTTGTTTAAAGAAAGGCAAAACAATCTCTATGACCAGCTCAAATTAAAAATTTACAAAATGGAGAAAACAGCTGTGCTAAAAAATATGAATCTCTAATTAACTGCATGTTGAAAAGAAGCTTGACTACTGACTAGAAATGATAAAAGTTTTAAATATTGACTAAAATATCAAGTTTATTATCCTTACAAGGCAATTTCTTTTATTAGTCAAATTACATGTAGGGTATGTTAGGTTGCCATACCTATTACCAAAAGGCAAACATCTGAAATTTGATTTTCTGATTTGGCAAATCACTGATTGTACAAAAAACAATAGATTTAGCTGCCTTTGAAAAGAATTCATATTTCAATATAAAAAAAAATACATCACAGGAAACGTGTCATTTTGTTGGCTTAAAGGTCCAATTTGTGATCCTAGCACCCTAAATTCTGGTTTTGGTTCACAAGAAACCCTCTAATTTTCTGTCGAATTTTGATGGTATGAGCAAACTTTTGTATCATGCTGCCCCATAAGCCACCGTGTTGTTATTTCAGTCTGTTAACAGACAGAATATACAAAAATGGGAACTTTTCCTCAGAGTTGATCGAATCTGCATGAAAGACAAGGCAAATGTACTATACTTTAGATGATATAAGAATGGTTTTTGTACGTTAAGTCAGGGAAGGAGGCTGTGGATCACAAAATGGCCCTTTAATACCTACAAATTTGATGTGAACATTAAACAAGCATTGTGCAGTGCATAATGAATATAGTCCCCACAATTATTGCTCAAATTATTCAAACAAGCTCAAAATTATTTTTAAATACTTTATATGCATAAAAATCAATACAATAAATTATACTACATATACTCATGGGATATCACTTGATTAAAGTTGACATGATCAGACGGGGATTATAGATAACTTACGGATCATAATATGGTGACATCGGCCCAATCACAATACGCTTACCCACATGGTGTACATAAGCCCACAAACATACTGTTTGTAGGGGCCAAAATGGGTTGTGGTGTAAACTCCACCAAAATATGAACAATCATACAAACTTAATAAGAGGAGTTGCATATAATTAAAAAGATGTTTTATTGGTCCAGTCTTATTGCACTGAGTCTGAATAGCTTATTGTCCCCGCCAAAGAGGGTAGGCAACGGGGGACTAATGAACTCTATGAAGCTTTGAGAACGTGCGTCCCGCCTCCGGGTCCAAAACATGTCGAACCCCAGGTTGCTATACGATTTTATGTTTGGCGTTCAGAAGGGCGACACTTGATGTAACTTGGTGGAAAGAAGCGGGTTGATTGAGTTCTCGACCTGATTAGATGTGGCCGTAAATATGCTAATTAAGTATCTAATTGCATAATGATGAGAATGTTCCTGCAAGGCTGTGTAACAGTTTTCTGGCGTTCATAAGGGTATAATGATGAACTTGGTGGCAGAAGGGGCTGAAGAGTTCTTGGACCCGATTAGATTTTGGGCGTATTTCGGAAAATTGAGGTATGCAAATGTGCTAATTAAGATGCAAAACTCCAGCGTAATTGCTTTATTTGGAAACGGTAATCGGATGCTCAAATTCTGTGCTACGTGAAAGCCTATCATGAGGCATCTTTTTTGCAATTTGAAAGATGTGTGAGATTTGCGGCATATTGAGGATGCAAATGAGCTAAGTAATATGCAAATTGCTGTATCTCTGAAATGGTACATCGGATAGGCAAAATTCCTTCCCTACATGCGATACTATGCTCTAGGGGCTGGGGGGGGGTGTTGGGGAGTAGGGGTGCGGGTGTGGGGTTGGTATGGGGAGGGGTTGGGTATTGGCGGGGGTGTTGGGGAGGGGTTGGTATTGCGGGTGGTGGTGGGAGGGGTGGATTATTGTGGGGTGTTGGGGAGGGGGGTGGGGGTGTTGGGGAGGGGGTGTTGTGTTGAGGGGTGTTGGTTGGGTGGGTGTTGCATGGTGTTGGGGAGGGGTGGGAGTAGTTGACAGGGGTTTTGGGAGGGATGAGGGTGTTGGGGAGGGGAATGGTGGGTTTGCGCGGGGGGTTGGGGGGGGAAAGGGGAGCTGTGTTATAGGGGGGTATGGGTGGGGTGTTATGGAGGGGGTGGGGTGTTGCGGGGGGTGTGGGGATGAGAGTTGTTGGCGTTGTTGGGTGTTGGGCAGGGCGTGGGGGTTTTGCGGGGTGTGGGAGAGGGGGGGTTGGGGTGTTGGGGAGGGGGGTGAGTGTTGCGGGGTAAGGTTGGGGATGGGGTGTGGGGTGTTGAAGTTGCATTACATTGCAGGTTAGTGATAGCAACTTTCGGCCGAGGGACATATTTTACGCATGCGTAAATACGATGTTTTCGCCCTTGTTTAGGGATTCCAAAAGGTTTACAGAGTGGTTCATCACAAATAAAACCAATGATGCATCTATGCGGCCGCATATTTTTATCCCGGAGCGGGATGAAAAATATGCAGCCGCATCAGATGCCAGAGTGTTGATTGTGATGAAACCACTGGTTAAAGTTTGAATCCTTTCAACAACGAAAATCTTTATGAAACCTTAATTATGATTGTCATAGAGGAACCTAATTTCTTGCTTGCTTAATTAAGTTTTTCAATTAAGCAGAAAAGCAGGGTGCATGGCAGCCCCAGCCATCCTACCTGCTACAGCCCTGAAATACAGATGCATGTATATTACCAGTACCATATACGTTAAAAACACTCTTCATATTAGTCTAGCAGGTTACATGGGTTCCCATGCACCCCCTTAAAACTAAATTCTAACATGATTTTTAGAATATCTACGACATCTACTTAAAGAATTTTGATGTTACCAAAATGATGTTACCATTTGGTGGCCATCTTGGATTAAGAGGGATTAATCGTACAAAGTGGTTCAATTTAGTTGAAAAGTATCTCAAATGATTCGTCTCATCATAAGGAATCAGAAAATATATAGTTTGGCATATCTGTGATGTTCAGTTACAGAGATATGGGAGAAAATGCGATAAAGGTCATTGAACTTTTGATTGGTCATTGTACAGGTGGCCAAATTTTCAAAATGCTTCAATCTTGACAAAATTGGTGTCAAATTGTTGGTATGAGCATGAGCAATCTGGAAATGTACAGTTTCCATGATTTCAGATCTTCCATCTTCTAAATTCGCAACACACGTATACACTAGGGTGGGACGAAAAATGCTTTTTTTCTCGGATCCACTTGGAACTCCTGGGGAATTTTCCTTGGGTATATGCTATTGTAACCTAAAGTATCAGTGAGATTGAGCATGTTTCACCCAGGCAGTAGAATCTCTTTCATTTCCCTATACCGCCTGTACAAAACGTAATTTGACCATGTTTTGTAGATTTCTACACCAAATCCTAAATATCTGAAATGAACATAATAATTTTTACAGGAAATCCTTGAAAATGGATATGAATAAAAAAATTGTGATATCATTCTTTCGTTATCCATTAAAATAAATCCTTTATTGTGACTCTATCATGTTCATTCTGTCAAATATGTTACCCCTACCCCTAAACATACATTATTATATAGCAGCTATTGCAATATATGAATTTTAGCCCTCGTAGTAATTCTCTTCTGTATCAAGTGGTTCATATTGCTACCAAAGGAGAGTTTGAACGTTGTACTGACAAGGCCTAACTAAAATAAAGCACGATGAATGCAGTGAAGTAGCTTTAGGAAGGAAAGTGTTAAAATTTTTAATTCTTTTTCTTAGGGTTAGGGGTTGTGGTTGTACTGATATCGAAACTATAGAATTAAAAAGAAACCACTTTTATGGTTTTATATAGCAGGTAAGGGTCCACCTGTGTGAAAAACATTTCATTTTGGATCCTTGCAATGACCAAATGTACTCAAATGTTGATTCTTTGACAAATTCCAGTGAAAATCGCCTGAATTTTAAGCCTTTAAAATATGTACTTCTCGTCCTATATAGTAAAAAATATGAGAAATAAAGCCAATTCTGGATGCTTGTCAGTTCCAATCTTTGCATACCTTTCCTTTTGCATTGTATAAAGTTTTCGAAAATTATCGAAAGCAAGTTTATACCAAGAAAATAATGTTTCTTACTAGAAAGCTATTTTAAGAGGTAGGGGTACAATAATTGCCATTCTCTATATTGGTAGTGGATCAGATTGGGTCTTTTTGCAATTAATTTATTGCTCATAATGATCTTACACCATGTTAAGGACTATCAAGGGTAACATACCTTTTTAAGGCAAGGTAAATTCAATAATATTACAAAATGCGAACAAAACATGCAAAAATGTGTTTTGTACAGTAGGTATAGGAAACGAGTGGTTATCTACTGCCTGGGTGAAACATGCTTCGATCTTACTGATACTTCAGGTTTATAATAGCATATACCTAAGGAAAATTCTCCAGGAGTTCCAAGTGGATCCAAGAAAAAAATAATTTTTCGTCCCACCCTAGTATACACACACACACACGCGCGCCCCCCCCTCGCAAGGTCCCGAATGCCCCCCCCCATTTCCTTACTGAGCATCTAATTCCTATAAATTAGGTACCATGCGATAGCTTAGAGTTACTCATTTCTATTGGTATCAAATTGAGTACCAACATTCACAATATTAAGTCACTATGACGTCATAAGTTGAAGAAAGTATGAAAATAGGGTGGGAAATTGATATTTCGCAATTTTACTGACTCAAAACAAACTGTTTTTGTGAACTTAAAAGGTCCATATCTCAAAATGACCAAAATATCAGTTATAGCTTTGTAATTCTCAGCTCACAATTTTCAATTTACACATACATGGTCGTCAAAATACCTAACAAATAAGCTAAGTCATGTTTAAGATATCAAATTGGGCTACTTTTTTCTCATTTACAACATTTTCTTGGTTAAAACTAACTTTGTCCACAGCAAAAGCAAATTATTCATTTTTTTCTATTAGTTAGCACGTAGGCCTAACCATTGTCAATTAGATTGGGCATGCAATAAACAACATAGCACGGAAGTCCTTTTGAGTGCTTTAAGTGCCCATATATTGGAGATGAAAAGGATTTAAATGCATTTCACCATAATCCCACAACACAGTAGATAAGGTATCAGATTGCGTGTACACATCGTTATGTCACCCACTGTTACCAATGTTATTTGGGATAACTTGACACAATGGATTATGGGATATTAGTGATTACTCTATTCTTTCACACGTGGCCACAAATTAGGTGATAATCTTGGAGATTAGATCATGCGATCGATTTCACCATATCCCATAATGCAGTAGATGAGGTATTTTAAGACTGCATCATGTACAGATAATGAAGTTACAAGCTTTAAAACTATACCAGCATTGTTTGGGCAATTTGACATAATGTATTATGGGTATTGGATTTGATTACTCGATTCTTACAACGTGGACATCTCACAAACGAGCTATGACGTAAGATGTGCGATTTTTCCATTTAGTTTTCGGGGGTCGTAACGGCAACAACCCAAGCAAAGATGTCTTCTTCAAAATACATCATATGTATTCTCCATTACAAATATCCCTTTATTCCTTTATATTATATACAGGTTTTATATATAATATATTTACAAACAGTAGAAGAAGTCAAAACCTAAAAAGTATGCCTAGATTGCCTCAGCCATTTCACTAATTAAAAATTACACCCCTGCACCAAGTAACGAAGCCGAGAACAGGAACATCTAGCCACTCTCTGCTACAAGATCTCTCGAAAATCACTTGAGAATTCCGATGTTTGAAACAACATTTTTTTCAGATTTCCGATATATTGCATATTGATTCAAATCATATACCTTCTCCTTCTACATCCCGTTTCTATCATCCCTAAAAAGTCCAGGTAATTTGTTTGGTCGAAACTAAGCAAATAAGTAAAGTAAACAAAATGCTACATTATATAAGACAACTGGCCATGACTACTAAAGCATTATGTAGGGCGTCCACGCCCTCATAAACATAACAGACCCAACAATTTCTGCATACACACTTGACAAGTGTTGTGCAAAGCTGTCCTTTTTCAATGGCAATTGGGTCTTTTCAAACTTAGCACACCGAGTATCTTAATAAGTTAATGGTAACAAAAATGGAAGAGCTGGAAGGATTTCATCCTCATTGTACACCGATTATCTTAAAGGTGCAATGAGAGATTTTGAGGCACACAAATATTGTGTCAAAATAGTAATTTCTAATAGATTAGACACTCAATAGATTTCTTACCTTGTATTATGCTACA
Source organism: Ophioderma brevispina (assembly GCA_023653785.1). Classification (NCBI taxonomy): domain Eukaryota; kingdom Metazoa; phylum Echinodermata; class Ophiuroidea; order Amphilepidida; family Ophiodermatidae; genus Ophioderma; species Ophioderma brevispina. Next base: position 19,950 of record JAMKCH010006196.1, read on the forward strand.
GAAAATGTCTTAAAAGAGAGAAAAAGGGTGATTTTGATTTGCTTATATTTCAATGTAAAACATAGGCTGAATTTCGTATTTGCGCCTATACGAAATTAGAAATTTCACAATTTTTGTACCAAAGAAACATCTCTCAGCTTAATCCTTTCAGATAGGGATATTTTGGATGGAAAGCTTTACGTCGGGGCAAAAATCAGAACTTTCAATTTTTTTTAGGGACACCTGATATGTGAAATCTCTCGTTGCACCTTTAATAAGTTAGTGGTAACAAAAATGGAGGTGCTGGAAGGAATTCATCCTCATTGTAAACAGTACACTTCTTATAAGTACAGGCATAATCCCTCCATAGATATCGGAGGGCAACGGGCTTCAGGCCCAGACAGCTGTATGTCATCTTGAGGGCGTACTTGTTGGTCAAGCCTGTGACTTCTACGCCAATCCATATGTCGTTGTCTTGGCAACTGGTCGTGTTGGAACAGCATACCTGAAAAAGTGGAGTAATATATCTGTTATTATCAATTGTTGCACGACTAAATTACCAAGAGATTGACAATATGAAGTCTGCTAAATAATATAAAGAGACATCTAATGTCCATTACCTCAAATGTGTGAGTAAGAGATCCTTTAATTTTGATTGGTCCACTGCCCTCATTGTTGTATTGCACTTCAATAGTCCCTGCTTGACTGTCCAAAGTGAATTTGGTGGGGAATGGACCTTGGTAGACCAGACCATCTTCATGATAAGCCACAACTCGTGCAGCCAAGGCTAGGCGAGCTGCTACATCTTGCTTGAAGCGAGGATGAATTCTGCACAAATGACAATCCAACATGTCAAAGTCTATTTAGCTTTATTTCACAGGTTATTGTACACAGGCATATAAACACAATTTGTCATGTGAGTGCAACAAGGTCGAAAGTGCAATAGCTGCCATTTGTCAGAAATTCCCTGCAAACATACTATTATGCCAAGTCTTTATGGTCAGTGGCTCTTGAAATGGTTCTTCAAGCGACTCAAGAGCCAATGACTTAAGATAAATTGAGCCCTATCTTAATACATGGCAGCACACAAATGTATCACATAGCAGCTATTTGCACATACGACCTTGATGCATTCGCACAAAAAATTATTTCATCAATATGGTCAGGGACAGAATTAGCCGAGCACCTGTGCGTACAAAACAGTGGCGTAACAGGCGGGGGGGCAGGTTGCCCCCTTGACAACTTTGGCCGGGAAAAAAATTGCAAAAATCATGCTAAATCAGCCGTTTTTTAGCCCTCTGACCGGGAAAATTGGCCTTTTATTTCAGATGCGTATTCTGTCCCTGATTACAAGAAATTGACATCATTTGTTTCGCTGCCAAATGCAGATCTGGATGAAATGTATCCCATGGCGTATGTGCAACCAAGGATTCAAACTCTCACCCATTATTGTTTTGCTTCTAACTGTTACCAATTGGACAAAAGTAAACCCTTTGCTTTCTTTCAATCACACAAAATCTTTCGTTGAGCTCCAATGGAAATTGGACGGCGATGTCGACCCTTGCGGTCAAAAATTGTACTGGCAAAGGGAACCGCTGGCAGCGCATCGTATTGCAAAATGCGGGAATTGGTCCAAGTATACGCTGAACCACAGCACAGTTTTGCTGCATGTACACAAGGAATGTATCCAACAAATTCTTAACTACATCCTACGTAAACAAGTAAACTTACGGGTCCCATGATGACTCTAAATCTGACAGATCTAAAGCGACTGCCATGAAGACACTGGGTAGTCCAGCATTAGGCACATATCCCACATCATCTGTTTGGTGCCACCTGGTGATTGGATATGGGCCTACCTCACCTATCAATGGAACTCCTGATGTGCACAGCTTCAAAAGGAATTCAAAAGAAAGGTTAAGGGAAATGTTTCTTTAAATCATGATTCTGTGACAATTTGGTAGCTGTAAGGGTGATATTAAAATCTAAATGTTGATGGGATTATGTACTTAGCATAGAAATATAACAAGAATCATCAAATCGCATGTATTATGGAATAGCCCAAGCCTGTAAATGATTTCTCTCACACCCAGTGTGCCGTGGTTGTCATGTAAGCACTTGTGTGTCATCACTGTTTATGTGCAAACACACACATAAAAAAAAATCTGTGTGTCACATATTATGTTGTCAGTGTTGCATTTCCCCCAATGTCCCATTGTCTGATCAACCAATTTTTCAGCAATAATCATGCGAAAACCAATCGATGGAAGAAAATATGCTTCTAAAAATATTCTCACATTCCTAATGCACAAAAAGTCTCTAGATGACCCCTGTTAATTTTGCTTAAGAAGAGAGTTATTTGAGTTAGAGTGACAGCATGTGGCATCAATAATTTGTTGCTGTTTTCACTCGCTAAATGCAATGAATATAAAATACTTTACTGTGCCTCATAAATATGGATAAGGACTTCCAAATACCACAATGTGATTGGCCCATTGGTTGGTGCCCAACCTATGATAATGAAGTGCGCATGCTCATTAAACTAATTTTGGGTGGCTTGAATCTGGTTACCCTGTTTCATGAAATCCACCTATCTTGGTTGTAAATTAAACATCTTTGGTACTTGGTCAGCTGCCATTATATTTTGAGAACATTTTCAAAAAACACTAATGCATTGTGAATTTTGCTGGTTCCCCTATGAGCTTTGACTCCTTAGAGAAAACCCTTAGGAATTCATTGATGACTTCCGCAGTCTCTAACCATGGAGTTCTAAAATATAACTCTATGGTTTCTCTGGATCTGGATAAATACTCTGAAAAGCTCAATTTGAGTATCACTCAGAACGGAACTGTGGGGGTTGCTCATTCCAACTGCAAATGACTTTGCAGTGCAGCTTTGAAGAAGTTTGTGTTGGTTATTGAGGTAATATGTTCAGGTAGGTCATTCTGATCTGATATGTGGTCAACAGCTGATCTGATATGTGGTGCACAAGATCTACTAACATCACTTGAGAATGCTGCAGACAAAGTCGGCCTACATCTAAGTGCCAGGAGGACTGGATGTATGGCTGTCGGTGAGGAGGACGGTCATCAGATGTGTGGAGATGTCCCTCCGGTTTCATCTTCTGTTGCCCAGCGCCGTGCGCGATTTGCCGGTCACTGTCGTCGTGCGATTGACCAAGTGGTCTCGGACGTCACATGTTGGAAGTTGCCATGCCGAAACGGGGGTCGTCGCCCCTTTGACTACATTGATGTGATTGCTCGAGACATCCAGCAGGATCCGTCTGGCATCCCCGGCCTGGTGACGAACAGGGACGTTTGGCGCTGCATGGTGAACAGCATCTCGGCTGCGGCCGTTAGATAGATATAGATAGGTCAATCCATTCTCTCGCCATTTTGGGAAAAAAAGGAGTGAAGATGAGATTGAGAGCTAGACTGTGGTATAACAAGCTGGTTTGGTTTACAACTTCTCGTTATCATGCGTGTATGTGATGGAGGTTCTTGTAAGCTCCTCATTATACACAAGTTTAGGGGGCTGTGGGGTCATAGTTTTTGACATGAAAACAGGGGGTCATAAAAATTATGCCATTGTTACAGGAGGGTCCACAAAGTAATCAAAGCATGAAAGCAGCACAAATTTCCATGATGCATTCTATATCATTGATGGGGGTGGGACAACTGACAGTAATGTGGAGAGTTAACGTTTGTGCCCGCTGTGCGGACAATGACTAGACATGGCTGTATTGCATGGCAGATGGAAATGGCATTTCATGATGGTTGAAAGTGAGGATGAGGACAGGAGGGAGCAGTGAAGGTGAAGATGATATTGGAGGTCTTCTTCTTAGCGTATCCACAAGTCATTGGTATTGGCTTGTGGTGTCAGGATTTATTCAACTTAGTAAGCTGATCCAGGGCCGTGTGTATCCATGATACGGACGCTCCTAACATGGCCCACTTTTGAGACTGGGGCAGATTGGGAACAATCAAGGGTTTACACCCTACTCTATTTGACACTGACTGTGATGTACATATACAGTTGTGACTCTCTGTACACGGGACCGACAGCTTAACGTCCCCTCCAAAGGATGTGATGCTTTCATGATTCATTTGCCCAATTCCAAGTGAACTATGGAGGAGAGCGGTATTCTGTATTTAATCAATAGCTCGTATACAGATTAAATCCAGAATTGAACACCCAAATAAATCCCAGCAAGTGACCCCACCGGGATTCGAACCCGGGATTTTTTGGTAAATTTGCGCCACAGGCAAGCACCCTAACTGCTAGGCCATGCTCTCCCTTGGAGGTGAAGAAGAGGAGATGGCACAGGAAGAGGTTGAGGTTTCAGAAATATCTAGAAATAGGGGAGGCACATGGAGGAAATTTGTAAACTTGGTAGCTATAGTCTTGTGCTGTTCAAACAAGTTGCAGTCTGTAGCTGGAAGCGGACCTACGTCACAGAGCTTCACCGCAGTGAAGACAAACCAGGGAAAGCCCAGGGAATCCCCATATCCTGGTGAAAACAAAGCATGCAAAGTGTACGATTACTGCACATCGAGAGAAACAACGCCTTCAGCGCATATCAAATATTTTGCTTTTACGCACACTGTTGCTTAGCATATTTTTGCCAAAAGCCTTGATGTCTGCTTCTGGCTATTTTCAAGTGCTTTAGTACAATTTGACTAATAAGCAATTTACATTGTTGTATTAACAAATTTAAATTTCACCTATTCTCATTCCTGTACTACCAGGTAGAGGGACTGGGGGATGGCCACATAATGCAGCTCTTTGATGGGGGTCACGAAAAAATGGTATGGGTCTATCAACATTATGCCCCCCCTGCCAAAGAAAATGACAACCCCCCTAAGCTCACTGGGAACCAGTAAAATAACCCTACATTATATGGACGATTGTGAAACTGGCCATCAATTTATTTACCTGTACAAATCCAAATGGAAAGTATGGGTCTGTCTGTTCTGCAGAGCTCAAGTACCACCTGTACCTCCAATCCATTATCATGTTCTGAAATAAGCATCTATAGCTGTCAGGATCTACAGTGTTGGCTTCACCTGGAATGTTGAAGGAAACAAACATCTGTTATGGGAAAGCCTAACCTACTGTTAAAATTTATTCATATGATGTCTTGGATAGCCCAAGAAAGCCTCCACAGGAGTCTATTTCCATTGGGGTCCATTCACTGGGACAGAATTGGGGCAGCCAGTGGTAATCACCACATTCTTCAATTACTGACCAGTCAAACAGGGTGGATGCCCTGGGAATCAACTCTTGAATGTGTTTTTTTTTTGTGTTTAATGTCATTTCACTCTGGAGTGATTTAAGAAATAAAGGGTAAGATGTTCATGTTTATGCAAGAATAATGTGTCCGAGGCAAGTAAAAACATGAATAATGGGCGAGGCGAAGCCGAGACCCATTATTCAAATGTTTTTACTGCCGAGGACACATTATTCGGCATAAACATGGACATCGCACCCTTTATTTCTATTCTATTACCCAAATAAATGAAATAATAACAGAAAAAAATGGCAATTTCTTTCTAAAAACGTAACAGTTGTTTATGCCTTTAACAGCACGAGCCCTGTTTCCTCCGCGTAAAGGTTAGTGCGTGCGCCTATAGTGATGGTGACACGCGCCGAAAAGAATGCTCGCTTTGCATCACGTACTAGGGCGTAATCGCGACCCATTATCGCGAATAATGGGCCGTAAACCTAAACCAATCAAAGAGCGCGCTTTGAATAATGGGCAAGTAAAGAATAGGAATTAATTTTAAAATCATTCTGTTTACTATATTAAAGGGCAAGGATTGGGGCTTAATCATTGCAGGCAAGGGCTAACCAGTATATAAAAGCTTTACAACCATGCCAAAATATCAAATCGAAAATCTTGAGGGTGCATTATTTCAAATGTGCCAGTGTCTTGTAAATGTAAGCTAAGGATAAGGACCTTAGCCTAGTGCATTCGACAGGTAATCGCACGCGACCGTATGGGTCAGTGAGGGCCGCACGAGAGCCGGAGGCTCGAGTGCGCCTGCAATGACCCATACGGTCAAGTGCAATTATCCTGCCGAATGCACTGACGGCGTGTCCTTATCCGTTCATATACTTTGAGAAAAACAATAGTATCAAATCTTACATTACCATTAATAATTAACGTTAATTATTAAATTTTGAGGTAGTTTAAAAATAAATTAAAAAACACTTCTATACTCCAACAGTCCAAAGTTATACTCTAAATAGTGCCAAAAAGACCTGGACGCCAATTCCATTTGATTAGTGTGTTTTGAAAAGATCTGGAAGTGCGAGAAAAATCAGACTCTCTAAGACGCTTAGAGTGGCTAATATTTCTCGCACCCTCCCTGGCGTTTCAAAACAAACCATTAGTGATTGAAAGCGTCAATGAAATTGAAAGGAAAGATAGACTTTTCGCACTGCCCCTTATTTTCCAAAACAACCCATCAGTGACGATTTGCATCCTAAATGCATATGAATTTTCTTCTTACCAATTCCAATGCCCACTGTGTTAGATGTTAAAGGACCAACGCAGGACAGGTATGTACAAAACATGACGGGTTTCTGCATTGAAAACGAGTTTATTTGTGAATTTTGGGTTCTGATTACACTAAGTCCGCATGGGCCACTATTATATAGCAAACATGTATAGTCATTTCTCTACCTCCGTGCCGTGATGCCCTAACCTGACGCAGGTTGTACGCACGCGTCAATGTATGCCATCTTTGTGCTCGAGTTTAAAAACGCCGTCGCTTTAAGCCAGCGCGTGCGGTTTACTGTTGCGCCCATCAAATCTCGCGCTGGCGTCACGGCACAGAGGTAGGAAATTCAGTATACCAGCTAAACTTTCTGAAAGGCGTTCTAATGTGACAAATGATAACATAAGGAATTTTTTATATTTTAAGATCAATATTTAATGTCAAACTTATCGTCCCTTGAGAGTACAAAAAAGCTTGTTCTCGTGGTAATTAGATATACGCGTTTCGGAAAAGAAACATAACAAAATCACCTGATTTGGAATGGTCTGCGCATGTGAATTCACTAATACTTTAAAAACGAGAACCAATATTTTTTTCAAACCCAATCTTTAAGTTAGACTGACACCATAGATTTTAGATACTACGTTCGAGAGGGTATATATACGATGCATGCATGTTACTGATATTGAGCAGTTAAGTCGATATCAAATCAAATGATTGACGGATTTCTAGTATCTACAGGAGTTGTAACTTTGTGACCCTCGTGCATTATCTGATGACCCGTGCATTATCTGATGCCCCGTACATTATCTGATACCCGTCATTATCTGACAGAGCCCAGGCATTCGTGAAAATAATGCACGCTGAAAACAATAGATAATCTAACACAGAGTATATGTGCCCCCTAATGGAAAAATATAATACCAACCTGGTACCAAATATTGCTTCCCTTTGATTGTCATATTCAGAAATGGGTGAATCATAAGCATTCCACAGCACACTGTTATTGTGTGGGCCACCAAATCTCCTGTCTGTAACACTCTTGAAATCTTTCACAAATTTGGAAGAGTTGCTGTCAACATAAAAATCAATACATACTTAAGTCACTGCGATTCATTTTACATAAAATCAAGACATGCCAAAACCAAGTCCCTTGGATTAATTATACATAAAAATAGGGACAGTGGTCCCAAATAGGTAATGAATAAGAGAGCAATATAATGACCCTAAGTGACCCATGAATTACCTTTGACCTTCCCGTCTGTAACACCACCTAAGACCACTTGTTCCAATGTATAAGCATACCACATATGAACTTGATCCAGTAAAAAGCTACAGTAAGTTGAAAAAGTGTCAACCAAAAGGTGTATACTAGAGCAATATAATAACCCTGAGTGACCCCTGAATGAGCTTTGACCTCTTCATCTGTTACCCCACATATAAGACCCCTTGTCTCAATGTATAAGCATACCAAGTATGAACTTGATCTACCACCGTACTAAAAAGTTACAGTAAGATGAAAAAGTGTCAACCAAAAGGCCGGTATACTAAATGTTTTTCACCGAGACACAGATAGATATACAGACAGACACACGAAACCATGCCGACATAAGGTTTTTCTGATTGCATCGGACAACTTAAAAATCAATATGTGTCAAACTCAAGTCTTTAGGATTAATTTTACAAACAAATCAATACATGTCAAACTCATGTCACAAAGAGTCACTTTACTCAGTATCTGTAGCAGAGTAGTGCAGTGCCCTTTGAATTTAAGCTAATTTTATTATTCAGGAGTCATTATCAATTATCAGTACTTTTAGTAGTTTTATGTTAATGTGACAACCTAATAACTCCCCCTCCCCCCCGACTTACCAAAAAAAGTTGAGATTTTTATATCATCTAAACCGTCAGCCTTTGTAATCCACGTGTACCTATCTTACATGCAAATTCGGTCGTTTCTGTAAGAAATTTGCAATTTTGTATTTTCTGTCTGTAAACAGACAGAAATTACAGCACAGCGGTCTATGGGACCGTGGGAAACAAGCAATTGCTCATAACACAAAACTGCAAGATCGGGATCAACTCAAATTTTGGAAATAAGCTTTTGTCAAGGATATCTAGTGAACAATGAATAAAATGGAAGGTGCTGGAATCACGAAATGCACCTTTAAACAAGTTGTTTAAAGGTGCACTTCGTGATTCCAGTACCTGGGACGAGGTTGTGGATCACGAAATGCCCCTTTAACTATTCATTCACTAATCACTTTGCAAACCTAACCTAACATTTGGTGATAATTATATGCCTAAAACATAATTTTAACACAACAAATGTTACCGTTTAACTTTAACTCTAAAGTGATAAGTACAGAAAATTGCAAATTTCTTACAGATGCGACCGAATTTGCACATAAGATTACGTACAAATGGATTACCAAGGCTAACAGTTCAGAAAATCTCAACTTTTTAAAGGTAAGTCAGGGGGACGAGGTTGTGGATCACAAAATGCCCCTTTGACATCCCTGTTCACTATCTGCATAAGCCAAAATCTCTTAAAACCGGGCAATTATGTTTTAACACATCCCTGTAATGTTAAGGTTCGTTCATATCTTGCTGCACTGTGCATTGTGTTGCGGATATATCAATCACTTTCTGCCGCAACTCAACACAACTCACTGCAAATCCAGTTAAAAATTAATTTTAATTTATTGCATAACAGCATCAATGTAGTTTATTGCAGCAGCGTGCATTGTTTCAAAGAACTCACTGCAATGTTGATGCAGCACATTAGGGCTGGGACTCGCTATATTCAAAGAATATAATAGCTGTGGGCCGCCCAGCCTATCTTACAACTTGACCTCACATGACCTTTGACCTTGACATGCGACCTTTGACCTTGGCATGCGACCTTTGACCTTGGCATGTGACCTTTGACCTCATCAACAAATGAGGGATCCCATATGAATTAAAGGGGGATGGCCTGATTTAAGGATATGAAGTTTTCATCTTGATAGATTGGCCTTCACTCTAAAGCCCCATCTGTAAAGTTTCGCGCCGATATTTCAATCCGTTTTGATGCGAGAGCTAAAAACGTGATTTTGTAAGCCCCATAGAGTACTGTGTAAAATTAATATTGGTCGACCAAAATGGGGCACATTTTCGCTCATAACTTCAAAACCAAACATCCTTTGGCTCTAAGATTTCACAGGGTAAATGAGAAAAATAGTAGCTTTCTTCTGATACCAAAATGTTGACCACTTCCGGTAAAATCTGGGGCTTCTGGGGACGAGGCTATTAGCGATCGGGCCATGGACCTTTAATGCTCTCTTTATAGCAGCAAATGAATTACACTTCTTTTATGTATTTGCACATGCTAGGTGATGCAGACATTTCTACAAGCCTGATGAAACCAATAACACAGAGCAATATACACGCAAGTAACATTTAAAGGCTGACTCTGAGATTTCCCGAGGATAGGGCCCCTCAATTTTCTAACAAATCATGTTTTGCATGTACATAATGCTTGCCTACATAAGTTGTGTCCACACAGAGGCTAAAACTCTGGAGTTTCAAAACTTTGGATTGTTGATCAGGGTTTTGACCGTGTGAACGCATTCAGAGTTTTAAACTCCAGAGTGTTATCGAGGGTCTTGCAGGGTTTTATCTTGGGGGTGAAGCTCAACTCCGATAACGATAACACTCCAGGGTGTTCTGGAGTGTCATGTCATGTGGAAACCTTCGGGGGATAGTGAGTGGGGGGGATCCAGAATTCTTTGCTATACACAATATAACCTATGATACTGTTATACTACACATAAATGTCCAAGTTGACTATTATTAATTAATACACACACACAATTTTCTTTTTGAAATCTCTGGAGTCAGCCTTTAAAAACCAAATATCTGTTAAAGCTCATACCAAATGGAGGTTTAAGTATGTATTAGATGACAGAGAATATATTCCAGAATTACAATATATTGATTTTATGTTTCAAATCTACTCCAGAAGTAAAAAATAGTGAAAATCCCAGGCCTTTTCCAACAGTCAGTGAGCCTGCTCCGAGTAAAATCGACGATTTGGGGGCATAGTGCGTGACGTCATTAAGGTTACACTGGATGACAGCTGAACAGCTGATTGCACGCTGCCACGCTGAATACACAGTGGTTCGTCGGCAAATTTCAAGTCTTCCATTTCCCCTCTAATATTATCAATATGGTCAGCAGTACATTTATAGAAGATTCAGATTTGAGTTTGAAATGGCCTGTGAGAGCTGTGATTCAATGGATTCAACTGATGAGAGTGATGAAGGAGAATTTAGGGTGGTGATGAGCTTCCCTTGTCCGGCGATAACATCCCTCAGGCGCTGTGAAACATTTTATTTTACCGGGTAAAGCCCTGTACATGTTTGAGCCAATGCCATGCGAAGCTCAAAATATGGAGGTTGACGATGCCCAAGCACCGGTAGCTATAAACCCGGGCTATAAACTACAAAGAACGCTTAGGAAATACTAATTGGCAAATTTAAATATTTTACTATTATATTAAATTAATATAGAGTACCGAAATGTTAATTTTAGGAGCTCTTGGGATGCTTCGTTTATTCACACGTGCACAAAGCAAAACAAATCGCCCCGGGCTGGAAAGTGATCGATCGACTCCATGAATCACGATCATATCAACGAACAGTATACAAGCTGAACATAACACTAAATCAGCTCATTAATTCACATTTTATTGGACTAAGATCATGTTTTCTACTGATTATAGATTCATCTATTGACATGTTTATTATTTTGCTTGCACAAAATTCGGTCTGATTTGAAGCATGGGCCGTGTGAATTACCAAGCACTCGGCCAAAATATGGCGCTTGCAGCTTCGATAGGGATAGGGGATTGGGAATACGGACTTCAAAAGCTTTCAATTAATTGAAATGATACAAATACATGTAGTCTTCCAATATTGTTCTTATGTCATGGTTTTCTGTTAGAATGTACGATTTCATTCAAATGTTCACTCTAGACGATTGATCCTGCCACTTCCCCATATTTATCCTCAATATCGCCAACGTAAACTAAACGTTATAGCAATACAAAACAATAATGGTGTACTTACAGTGTGAAATAAATCGGCACGTCATTGTTATTTTTTGCCTTGTATGGAAAACCTTTGACCTTTAACACAAAAATGACCCTACTTATTTAAAAAAAATATACAGGAATTGTTTTTTGACAAAAATACTATTCTGCTTTGCTATAAACTTGATCATAATTTCTATGTACAAAGGGCAATCGCTCTATATCATTGCATATAGACTATCGCTCTGCGGGGATTTCCTTCGGCTGGTGAAACACTAATGACGTCATTAGCCAATGTATGGACCAAAAGAAAACGATTTTTCTGCTAATTAGGGATGCGTTGGGCGCATTGCAGTTTTGGCCCCATAACTCCTCCAAATGTTGACTGAAACAGCTGAAATTTTGTATATACGATCAGGAGAGCATTAGCTTTAATTTGGTATGTAATATGGTGTACCATTTTGTTTGACCTTTAATCTGTAAGTGTTTGAACATTCACCTGTTCTTTGACATATTGGAGGGTTGACTACAAGCAGCTAATACTTCAGGAGAAGACCACGCTTGTACAGGTGTCCCACCCCAGTTATTAGAGATCATCCCCATGGGAACTTTGTAGATGTCATACAAATCACGTCCATAAAACCAGCATACAGCAGAAAAGTAGAGGAAATCAGCAGTAGCATTAATTCCTAGAGTGTCTGGAATAAAAAAATGGATATATACATGTTTATATTATGAGGGGCAACAGGAAAGCTTAGAGAGAAAAAGCCAGCAACAAATCAATGGGGGGAGAGAAGTAACTTCAAAATATGGACAGATATGGCTGATAAGGAAAAACAAAACAAATTTTGAAAGAAGCTGAAAACAGAAAGGAAAAAAACATGACAGTAAAAATTAGTATACTCCACCTCAGCTGAAGTATGGAATGTCATTGCATACTGAAGATGT
>JAMKCH010006197.1:0-32840 GCA_023653785.1 Ophioderma brevispina
CATTCTAGCTTTCTCAGCATCAATGCTCTCTACCGGCTCGTATTTGAATTATTCAACCAACTATATAATAAAAGGGTAATAGGCTACGTTACTTCACATGAAAAAATTTTTTTGCCCCCCCAATAATATTTCCTATCATGGTACTTTTTACAGTCTTAACAACCCATTTTTATTCGTGCTTTCAGGTCACTCGAACTTACCATTTTCAACTGTTTTAACACACCTTGAAAAATTCTCGTCAAGGCGGAGCCTCATGCTGTCGCATTAAATAGTGTATTCATTAGACTATGGTGCGTGGACCAAATAACCACTTCATAACAAATTCTGTTGTCCCCCCACCCCCCCCCCAGCGAGGGCAAGGGAAACAAGTGTACATGATAATATAGGTCGTTGACACGAAATTTTCTTCTGAAACGCGTCAATTGAATAGAAATGAAGTTAAGCAATAAGTTACGGATTTTGGTTCTGCAAAAGTTGTTAGGTCAAAACTTGCCAGGCAACATTCTCTCATGATATTTGTTCATGTTTCTTCTCTTTTCGAATACATGATGAAAACATGGCCAAAGTTATTAAACACCACAAGAGCTCAATATTTATTTGTGAATGAGGTTAAAGGTCCTCATGAAGTGCAATATAATTGAGGTGGTTTGTTCTACTCTACAGGAGGGCGAGACAGCATTCAATATTTGGGTTGGTGATGACATCATTAGTGACTATTTATTTTTTCAGAGAGTAATAGAAAATTCCAGTTGACGGTGTGAATCTATTCCTTGGCACTGAATGATAATCAATAATTTCACTAATGATGTCAATGGTAGTGTTATTCTTTTTTGTGGCCTTGTTGTAGTGGAATGGAATGCCCCGAAAAGATTTGGACTAGGTTGATCATCTCATTCCTAGTACCTTTAAGTATTTTGTCCTGAAAAAGTGCCCATCCGAAAGTGAAAGACCGTACCAGCTGATCTATTCAGCTGCGCGACAATATACCAATGGTCCCTGCGCTCCAATGAAAGGGAATCTGAAGTTTTTTCTACACCGCATACGGGCCGGTGATTTGAATATCTTTAACCTCCATTGTTTGCTGAAGTCTATGTGTACCATTAGTCACTATCTAGACCGGTAGTCAATATGACGTCACCACCAGACTGTTTGGTGGACAAGAGCACTTCCGGAGCTACAGATACATTTTAAGCTGTCAATCGATGTTTAGCGATTGCCAGGATCATTGACAGGTGAATGTGTGTGTCTTGGATTATGCGTCTATCTTGTCCACCAACGTGGCTGGCGATGAATACGGTCTATTGGGAAATTACATTGAATTGACATTTATTCTTTTCAAGAAAATTGCCAGTGTTTATTTGTGGGAACAGACGGTTATTGATTTTCATAATTTATTATGAATTTACACTTGGTTTTCCCTAGCCCCCGATGGGTACAACAAACAACAACATAGAAGGACATCCCCATAGCCTATAAACTCAACCTCGCTAGAATCGAATTTTCTCATTCATTAATCCACCCCCTCTTCAATTTCACACTCAAATTCTCCACTTTGCATCCGCAGTTTTGAATGTTCAGGAGACCTTTGTATAAAACACCGTGAACATCTTGCCTAGGACTGCATTCTGGCATTTGTTCAGCTAATACTGATGGGCATGCGCGTAATAGTGATTAACAGAACTAATTGGATAAACCTGGTTCAAGTTCAAGATTTTAGCGCTCAACTCATGAGAAATGAATGGTGGCACCAATGCCTCCATTTGGCGTTTCATTTACAAAATTTTCCAATTTTCTGAGGGGGACTGGTGCACCCAATGCCTCCATTTGGCTTTTCATTTTACAAAATTCCCAGATTTTCTTCCTGAGGGGGCACATCCCCCTCATACTCCCCCTGGACGGTTCGCGCGGCTACAAAGAAACCTACGCACAACAATTTGTATTGAAGGTTTTAATTTGAAAATGGTGCACCAAATGCATACTGTTTGGCTATTTCATTTTACAAAATTTCCAGATTTCTGCGGGGCAACATCCCCCTCAGACCTACCCCTGGACCTCGCACGCGACATGTGGCCTCTGCGACAATTTGTCACTACAAATACGAACCCCCTATCGTAGAATAGCTGGCTACGGGCGCTGCTCTACTACGCTCATAGAATGACATTAGCAAATGAGCGATATAACACAATTAGCTTTACTTCCACTAGTCCTTGATATGGCGATAATAGCAAATCTGTGTAATGAATGCTCTTGGCGAATTACGCTATTAGCGCCAATAGCGCGATTTCCTATGACTTAGAATATTTATTGGGCACAATAGCAAAATGATGTATACGCTATAAGTGGTAATAACACAAATAACCTTACTGCGTTAGTCCTTGATCTTACCAATAATTTAACGAAGATCTGTGCATGCTATTAGCGATAATAGCGCTAAAATCCCATCCCATGACTTGGAATATTTATTTTAGCAAATAACAATGTCATGTTATAAAGTGTAAGAACCTACATAATTAACGTACTTGAGTTATCCTTGATTTAGCAATAATAGCGAGGATGATGCTATTATTAGATTGCTATTAGCGCTAATAGCACCTTTTTCCCGGAACATGGAATATTTTATTTTAGCACAATAGCAATTGAAGTACGCTATTAAGTTGGATGTAATAACCTTTCGCGTATGAGGGCGAACGTGATTAAACCGCTACCTAGGAGGAAAACTACGCGACCTCTTTTGTATTTTTAAGTAAACTTTTTTGTTGGACAACCCGAGGACACTAAGCGCGGTTCCCATAGAATTTGCCCTCAACCGAGAGACATTCGCTCACGACATTCGCTCGCCCATGTTCGCTCGGTATGGCAAGACATGTTCTCTTCAATTCAAAAAAAAAAATGTCTCGTGCGGGTATTAAATTGAAGTAAGGGAAGGACATGCGCTCCGGCTGATCGGCCATAAAAACAGGAGTTAAACACGGGCCAACAATACCCTACCAATTAGCGTATCGCTCGATTCAATAAACCACTTGTCAACTATGTGTGCGGTTTCAGACGGAGCGTGTATGCTCACATACCTGTATGAATGGGGCATGGACCAAAGTTGCAGTCTGCTTTTTTTTTCTAATGAATATTGGATTCTGGTTATTACTACAGTATTTTTATTTGCGTGGAAATTTGCAGGCGGTTGGCGGCCAAAATTCCAATTTTAGACGTCGCCACGTTTAACATGTTAAAAGTGAAATCTTGAAGAAAAGTTCGGTGAATATTATATGTTGCCAAGGAATTTTTTCTTATTACAAAACCGTGGGCTAAGAAATCAAAGCACCTGTACGGTTTTTTTTTTTTAAATTTATATATTAATATGCGCCAAAGGAACACCCTTGATCGACCCACAGCACCAAAGCGCCAAATCGGTTTGTAGTTTGCGTTATATAGCTGGACTATAACTTGGATACATTGGGGTGCGAGTTCATATAATGAAAGGAGGCTGACCACCATCGTTGGAAAGCTGGATTAATTTGTGTATTTCGAAAAAACCACGCGCTCTATAAAAAAATACCCCAATAGCACAATTCAAAAGCGTTTGCTGTACACTTGCGGTTCGAAAGATTGGATTTTCTATAAGCAAGAGTCGGCATAATGGTATGAAGGTAGGATTTATTAATCATGAGATAACGACATAAATCACACAAATCTCGAGATTATAGTCAGTTGTTTTTATTCATTTTTATGCATTTTACAAAACCGCATATCGCTACCTTATGTAACATTCATAGTAAAATCATATGTACATAACTCAAATCGTTCGCCCACAGTACATAACTGTTGTATTAACATTTTTGGGTTTTGGCGAAATTGGCATAATTACTTCTGTTTCATCGTGTTATGCAAATCCACAAAGTTTCAAAATGTGAGGTCAATTAATGACTTTATAATTATGGATGTGTTTTTTTCTCAAAAATGGGAACATATCTGTGTTTCACCATGACTGTCGTATTTCAAAATCGCCATTCATCTGTTTTTTATATAGCGTTCTTTTCCCGGGTTCTATTTTGCCACCGATCGCAAAATAAACGATTCACACTAAGAGATCATTTGATTGGTATATCTCTCGTTTCTAATAAACAGGGTTTTAGCATAGGATCTAATCACATGATACGATGTTATCTGCGTCGTCTTTTTGCAATATACGTTATTATAGTTTTCCACATAGACTTATAACTTTGGAACTAATCAAGAAGTTAAAATTGCAGGGTTTTACATTCAGTATGTTAAATGTTAATCTCCATAATGTTTTCTTCAAAATTAAAGTTATAAACATTTCCTTTTATTGTTGTCATGGCCTAGGCATGGAATGCCTTGGTCGATTTTCAATGATGATTTTCTCTGAGAAAAAAGTGTTTTGTACAATACGACATCCTTTTATTCCCCAATGGTAATGCTATCAAAACCAGTAATATATTTAAAATTTGTAGCAACAGGTTACAATCAAGTGTTATGTAAAATACGGCATATTGTTTTATTCCCCAATGTATATAATTCTATCAAACCATCAGTATATTATTTAACATTGTAGCCAACAGCACAATTTAAACCAAAGGCAACCAAAATAAAATTGTTCCCACCACATGTCACATCTTTTAGGAACTATCCAAGAAAATTTTGAGCTATTTTTGGTCTGTTTTGAACTATGTTTTTGTGTTTTTGAAATGAGATTTCAATTTGAAAAAGTAATTTCCAGTCAATATCAGAGAAGAGGACTGAATGTACATGTGAGGGTCTATGAATACCTTTATACGCCAACGGGCAGTGCACCATGAAAAAAAAAAAACCACATTTATTACGGGAACTGTAATCCGATTTTTTTCCTATTATTTGGATATGCATACAACCCAATGAACATATATCTCTCTAAATTTCCTAGATTAAACTGGAGGACAAATCTGAATTGTGATTATTTTTTAATCTATTAGTTAGATTGATATTCAATGCATTTTGATTTAGGATAGTGACTTTTGATGATTCAATTGAAAGGGTTTTCAAAGGGCAAAGCTTTACAAGGGGGGGAAAAACCCATGGCAGCATGTAAAACATATACATGATTTAATTTATGCTGTTATTGGACTACAGCATTATCATAACGTATAGACCACATCATTGCGATCACTCTGGAATATAGCTAATACTCTCAAAAAGAAAAACTTGATGTTTTTCTTCTGGTATCAGAGTTCGGAAGTCGAATTACAACGCAAAACAAAAAATAAGTCCAAGGATTATAGAGGATATAATCGGTTCCGAAGTATACATGTTTGTTTTAACACATTAACAAGCTTAACACTTAACAGTTGTGATGAGGGGAGGACAACGGGAAGGTGGACCCCATATTCCGTTTTTCACGTAATATTTTATAAATGTCACTTTCTTGATACTTATTATACTGTAATAAAAATGGTTTTATTATGAAACTTTTTGTAGTTATTTTGTAGACTAGATTTAAAATGTTTTAAAAACTAAGCGTGTTAAGTGCCGATAGCTTGCGATTAAGAAAACATGACACTAAATAGTTAGGAATTAAATATTTGCGTTACACTCTAAAAGTGTCTTAGCAATTGACCTTTTCGCCTTCACTTGTAAATATGTTAACACGCTAAACACGTGTCAAATACTAACATTCCCAATATTTAGTTGAAAACACTAGCGGGTCACTCACTCTGAACATGTTACGCATTTAAACATGTCACAAAGTGAAGCAGAATGTGTTTTAGAAAAAGGTTAATTCATCAACACAGTTAAGTGTAAAGAAGTTACAAGTTAAAATAAGGCCTACAAATATATTTTAACAAAAATTATTTGCGTACCCACTGCTAAAAATTTTTAAGCAATTGAGCCCTTTCTTGCCTTCATTTTGTAAAACATGTTTAAAAACTGAACATGGATGTCAAATTATATATTACACGTAGTCCTTTGTTGTATTTAAAAAAAGTATAGGCCTTTGTTGTTCGCCTTATTTTTACGTTAAAAGGTTGTTATTCACTGGACGAGTTAACATGTAGGCCTCCCTGGGACAAAACCTAGTAATAACATAAAAATGGTAATTGAACAAGTCAAGTGGTGGCTGCGTGCGGTCTTAAGAAAGTGTCCCGTCGTGTGAAATCGATAATCATTGGGTTCGCACAAAAGAAACGGGGGCAGTTAATTGGTTAACTGGAAAAACAAGTCTATGGAGGGTCGGAGAGAAGTTCGCTCACTTCTCTGTGAAAGAGCAGGTAGGAAAAATATATTATCCTAGAGGGATGTTCGCTCTAAACGGCAGGAAGAAGTTATCTCCCGAGCGAATATGTGTGAGCGAATGTTATCGGGTGAGAGCAATTCTATGGGAACGGCGCCTAATTTGTTCCTTCATTCTTGGCCGTAATCTCAGTCAAAATTATGCTATGCTCCCAACGAAATTTGGTAGTAGTAGAACATGCTTGCAAAATGTTTTGCTACTGCAAGAAGTTGCGTTGGCTGTTCATGTTTACTTTTTAACTGATCACATGGGGCCTGTTTTCGTTCTTTTCTTGTTGTAGTTCTTTTACATTTTGTACAGTTTTTAAGATTGTTTATCATGGTGTCGCGAGTGGTTTGCCGGACTCCTGTCATACATTTTCACTTTCGTAGGCGATATTGCTTATGTGTAAAGTTTGTTGCAAAATTTGTAAGGACACGCGAGCATGCACACACACACGTTGTTGTAAATGTTTAACTTCGTTTTGATCTCGTTGTTGCCTTTTGTGTATGATGCACCAACCGGGTTGGTGTGTGTCGCTGTTGTGAAAGCGTTTTTCAAAAATAAAAAATAAACTATTACTCAGGCATTTATTAGATAAGTTCACACACTGTCTATGGGATATTGGATTGATTCCTTGATTATTCCACATTCTTCAGTCCACAATGCAAGTTGTAACCATCCAGAAGAAAGGTAACATCGGGTACGATACAAACAACAAATTTTAACTCTTCTCAGTAAAAACCACATTTAAAATGTTCTCTGTTATAAATACTCCCCAGTGTCTTCAGATTTCCACTTATTTTTTACGTTTGCTTCACCACTCTCTCCGAGCACCCTCATTATACTTTCCTCAATATTGATACCCCCCATTTAGGAACGTGGGATTATTCCACTTTGGCAAGTCTGTAGATGTTATTCACTTCTTGAAATAACTTGGCATCTAATTCATCCAAGATCCACCTTTTTCCTCCACCAAAAACACAACCCTCTCGGCCCTGGAAGAGACTTAACAATTAACAACTCAATTATAGCCGTAAAATTTTTTTTTTTGTTTTCTGCTCCCTCTAACAAAACCGTCGACAGAATTTCAATTTCCACTCACAATGCAAAAGGCAGTACCTACCCCCAATACGCACACAATGTCTTTACCCACGTCGGATAAAGATATAAACTAAACGTTCTCTGAAATGAAAATCGGATTATTACAAAATTAATGGACAAATCGGACCTTCTTAACCTTGGATCGAAGTAAGTTTTTGTTTATTTGTTTGTTGTTTGGTTGGTTTTGTGTGTTGTGTTTTCATTTTTTATTTGGCAGCTTATGCATGACTCTTTCAGCAATTTCTTTTACGGCTAAATAGGTTGTTAATAAGTTTGTATGTATGGAATAAGTTTGTATGTATGTATTGTTTTTTGCAGGTTCCAATAGACATCAAAGGGGCGTGTGTGTACCCATCTTAATTGTAAGAACGGGATTGTTTTCAACAGCCTCCATATTTTTAATGGTGAGTGAATTTATTTTAAATGGAAATAACATTATAAATAACATGCTATACTCAATAATTTTAAAGGCATTACGTGAAGAACAGGTGTTGTAAGTAAACTCTGCGTTAAAGTCTGATCAGAGATTTCGAAAAAGAGTATTTTTTGTGAAGATGAAAAACAATCCGAAATTTGAGATGAATCGATTTTTCCCGTTTTGATGCAGTAAAACATTTATGTGAAGTATACGTCCAATAGGATACTGTGTATAACAAAAAAGTCCGGATCCGGAAATTGTATAACAAATTGTGATTTTATATAGAAGGAATTCGATTTAAGCTTAGCAATTTCCACACAGTGATAGTATAGGACAAGCATTAGTACACGCAAAAACACGATTTTTTTGGAAATCGAGGGCGCCCTCCTCAGGAAATCTTCTGAGTCGCCTTTAAATATTGTGATATATCTGACATAAAAACGTGGGCGAGCACATAGCAATTTGTGTTAAATTAAACAGTTGTTCCGATTGTATTAGACAAGCCATGGACATTAAAGTTTCTTTCATTTAGTTTTAATTATCTATGGCAAATGACACGCATAACTCTTTTTCGGTTCATGGCTAGTGCAGTGCGATCTGCATTACTTGATTGTTTGTTAAACTGTTTTTTTTTCATTAATAACATGACAATCAAGCAATCATGGCATGCAAAAACTCTTTTTCTGGTTAGGCTATTGTGTATCATTGGTTGTTTGGCCAAAATTGCCCAGTGTTGCAAGGACATACAGAGTTTTGTGGGAGCTCAAATTAGCAACATTTCGAGTTCTTAACATTAACAACAAAATGTTCGGACTCTACACTTTTAAAGAAATCCTTTAGACAAGTGATGAAGTTAAGTAAAGCAGACAAAAACCTTGCTTATTGGCCATCCCACAATGCATTGCAAACTTCGCGATACGCATGCGTATCTGTCCTTGTAAGGAGACTCTCAATTCCCAAGTGTTGCAGGAGGCCAATAGCTCCAAGAACCACCGAAATTCACAATGACTTCAAAGTGTCAATTTTAATTCCACTTCCAATTAAACTGCACCAACAAAACAACCAAACACACAACAAATTTACAAATATATTTATTTTTTTTATTTTTTTTATTTTCAATCAAATTGCAATGGATCGATTGTAGTTCACATACCGAGAACGTTCGAAGGTTTATGAACGAAAGCAAAACGCCAACTTTGTTTTGAACTGGCCTGCTATCCTATCGTCCTTATAGGAAACCATGTTTGAATTTCTGTCGTGCACGACAGTAAGTCCTAAATCATCATCTCATTAAATAAAGACGGCGTATTCACTTCAGGTGTGAATTGTTACATTGGTAAGCAGGCCAAATATGCAAAAAAACGTGGGTTTGAAAAAAATTGAGGGCGCTTATCTATGGAATCTCCTCATGTCTCTTTAAGGAGTTCTATTCCTGGGTACGCGTGGCATAGGTTAAATCAGAGGGGCCGTGGGTTCGAACCCTGCCGAAGCCATAGGTTTGTTCTCTTTGAACAAGGCATTTCAACTCACCTGCTCCTCCCCACCCAGGAGTATCAAAAGGCACGGGCATATACGTTCTTGTAAGAACGGATAGTTGTTAAAGAGTGACGGACCCACTCAAACGGTACAGGTAAGAATCTTTCCTGGGAGAGTCTTCCCCTAACGCCAAGAAAAATGATATAGTGCACTGCGATCAGGTAGCTCAATTCCAGCGCTCACCTGTTACCTCTACGGACTGTTTTATTGTTCTCATATTATTTAAGTTTCAAAACAACCCGTAACTCTATTTTTTCAACACAGATGTTCCTGTTTTTCAGATAAATATAACTGTTTATGCTGGAAGGCCACAATAAATCGGCTGTTATTGTGCCGCAACAAACCTTTCGAGAAGGATTTTTACTCAATGACTGTAAGAGGGATGGTAGTTTATTCTGTAAGTTGAGGAAAACCATTATTTACGTGAATACACGGACAGCTAATAAATGAGCAGAGACACGTACATGGCGCTATTTATATTGAAGGGATGTTTCCATCGGCCGTTAATTGAATTAGAATCGGGTTGGCCGATTTTGATAATATTCTCATACATAATTTTGCTTTGGGAAAATTGAGGAATTTTGAGTTCAACACATATTAGTTTACTGCCAATTGAAAAGTAACTGTTCAAAAATCTCAAAATGTTAATGTTAAATGACAAATTAGGGGCGCTCTTTAAAAAATGTGATATTGGTTAAGCGAAAAGGTATACTGATTGAGAGGGAGGTCAGAGCCAACATATGTTTGAATTAAAAAACTAGCAAATTGTGTGGTGGCATCATGAGGAATTTAATGTCGTTGTAGATTTCCATCTTAAAATTTAACCCGACCTACCAATTAAAGAGATATGAAGGCATTTCCAAAAAGGTTTGACAGGCCTAGATTTTGAAGCAATTGTTCTATTTATAATGCTTATAGGTAAAAGTGGACCATAAGTGACACACTTAACCAAAATTGGTACAAATCAAAGAATGGTACGTTTTTCAGAAAAGAATTTACTTTAATATCAATATATGGGCCCACCACGGGTTTTGTAAACTTACTTAAGTGATGCATATTAATTAGAAAAGTGTTATTAGAACATGTATCCAGCAACCCATTTACATTACCAAATGCGTGGGACCCAGCTTGGGAAATTTGGGGGTAATTCATTGGAAAGGGTTATAAAATCCAAAGGATATATTTCCGGATTTCTAATAGTTGAAGACATAACCTTCCAAAAAACATTGTTTGCTGTCATTATTGTCACGTATTCGTAGAATATTACAAAAGTTCACATTATAACCGCTTAAGGTGGATGGTCCAGAGCCCCGTAGCGCTCAATTTGATCGTGTGATACGTTCAATTTTTGTATGAGCACTTATGGAATGTGCTGCAACGCAAGAGTGTAAGGAATTTTGTCCAGGTGGAGCGTTACTATTTGCGCCACATTCATTTAGGTAAAGCCTAAGAACAAAAGTGAGGTGCGTTTGTTATGTAATACTGTATAGGCTTAGACGTGGTCCCCAAGACCACCCTAATCTAAACTTGTCTTTGTGATACTGTCAAGACATTTTCATTTACACTGTAACGGCCCACCTATGGTACATCATAAATGTAAACAATGCATAGGGAGGTCATGATCTTAATATTTCATATTGTCACATTCTCAAAATTTTAAGTTCACAATATTCTGTTCTTCCAACACCGCCTGTACAAGCTACATAGGCTAGTGTTCAATGTCATTTGTGCCTTCTGTTAACTTCATCTACTGCCTGTGTGACATCATGCAAATTTGCTAATATCATTGGGGGTTGATTCTGATCACTGACATAGGCCTATATGCCTATCGCACCCTTCCCCATCGCAGGAAATGATGACCCCTCTTATACAGTAAATGCTATTTGCGGCTCCATCTAAGTCGAGAAAGGTGGAAATTATCGTTTAATTTTGAAAAGTATAAGTCCTAGAATAAACATATAGATATAGCGGCCTACAGCAAAATTAAATCTACGAACGGGAAAGTGCTCTTCAATTTTTATTATGCGGTTTTTTAAAGGCATACTGAACTACGGAATGTGAGTCGAGGTTCGCTAAATTATAAAAAACTAACAAAGAAGACAGAGAAAGGAAGACAAGAATCAAAACTTTCATCAGAAAGAGACCGAATTCAAAAGATTGTTTTCTTAATTCTGTACCCGTAGGCCTATGCACTTTAAAAATCAAATTCTCACACACGCGGGTTGTCTTGAGGTTACGAGAATAAAATATAATAGAATCTGTATACTTGGCTTGATTATAGCAGATAGGACTTGTAACAGTCGACAAAGTTTAAATGTTGCGTAAACTTTGGAGCGCCTTTTGGTACGCGCGTCAGTTACACGCGTCTCCAGGCGTAGTATATACGACGCTTTGCACACCGTAATGTCGCAATGTTATTTTGAATCACAAAAAACGTGTTTCTTTTTTAAACAGAAAAAGTAGAACCGTGGCCCCTATTTTTTTCTTTAGTAATCGAAAGATTTTATAAATGCGCAACTTTTACCAAATTTTCAAAAAAAGTTATCGAGCCGATTTTTTGTAACAATTCAAAACATGTATCCAAAAAGTGAATTTTCCATAGACTTGTGTACAAATTTTAGGATAAAAAAGCTTAAAAATAGGTCTTTTGGATGACTAGTTTCTCAAAAACTAGTACCGTGACCCCATTTTTTTATTTTTGATATTTGATTCATATCGATGAAAGCATGTTTACACGAAATCTTGGGGAAAATGTTCAGTAGATTCTATCATGGACCATCCACCTTAGGTGCAGACTCCGAGATTTCAAAATGTACTTGTTTGTACATTTATTCCAACTGCTCAATTCCAAAGTTTGAAATGAATCGGATTTTCGTTTTGATGTAGTAAACCTTTAGGTGTTGTAGGTATCATAGGTCCGAATCCGAAATTTTATACCAAATTTGTGATTTTCTATGCGAAGGACATCGATTTGAGCTTAGCTATTATGTTATGTAGGTAAGCATTATGCAAAAACATATTTTTTTAGAAAATTGGGGGTGCTATCCTCGAGAAATCTCTGAGTCGAAACAGCAATTGCCTACATTCTATTATTTTCTGTCACAAATTCATATTGTTGTAAAATAGGCATTTTGCCATTTAAATGACATTATGTTTTAGCATTCACGAATTATTCTAAATTGGATTTGTTGCGAGACTAAATAATTAGCTCATTTGTATATCCTAACGTCCCTTGGGTTTTGGGTTAGGGGGAAATTGCCCCTAGATCTAACAAGAAAAATAAGGCTACCTCCTTTTTTTTGCTTTGATCGTCAGATTTTCCTCTAGGGACGTTAGGGATATATTCATTGACATAATTCCATTTTTTAAAACTTGTTCAACACAAAACGTCAATATTATGGTGGATATTTAAACTCTAGATTTAAAAGTTTCTCTACCCTTCTGCAAACATGTTCAATGTTTAGCAATTCAGTTGACAATTCTATTCTTGAACCAGTTTGAACCAAGTTTAACCTTTTCATATCTTGGCTTTTTTTACAAACTGCATGCCTTTACATTTTCATACATTTGGTACATTAAGATACACCATTTGACATACTACCAAATCATTTTCAGCACTATTAGACACGTACTTTGGTATCTATAAAATTAGCTAAATTGTATCCACAATTTACCACTTTACTTGAATGCAATTTTTCTACAGCGTTGGTAGGCTCCTTATATCTGTCGAATGCTTTGTGGAACACTGCTCGATGTCTATCTCGCTTCTTAAGAAGGTACATTTCAAACCCGAAAGGTAAGAGATGGTTTCATAAATTTAGGGAGCGTCATTATTTCCACCATGGTAATGGAGGAATCCGATATCCGCTGTATGTGAAGTCCTTTGACATATGAAACTAGGGTTTTGCATAGTCGCCCTATAATCTAAATCAAAGCAATCTTAAGCAATTTTTGTTGAAGAACGCCCCCAATTTTTCAAAACCTTGAGATTTTTTACACGGTTGCATTGTAACTGGCTAGTAAACTATACTGTGCGAATGGTTAAGCTCTACAATGTTTATGTGTCGTCAAAGAAGGAATTTTGTAAATAGCATAATTCATATCGGGATCCCCGATAATAATTCAACGCTGGCTGGAACGGCCCTTCCAATTATGAAATAACCGGAAAAGCGCATGTAACTTATCTACGCTCATCTATTATTTTTATTGTTCATGCAAGTCAATTTAGAGTTCATTTTCTTGAGGGGCACTATTTCATCATGGCGGAAAAGTGACATAAACTTAGCATTCCAGCTCTTCCGTTAATTACAATCTAGAATCCCAATTCTAATTACAAAATCGCCATCATTTTATATAATACGCATTTTTTAGCATTCTCGTTCGCGGGTGTAGTTTTCTAGACATTACCAACATAGCGGTTCAAATATCAAATTTTGAAAATGGGGGCGCTCTTCAACCAATGTGGCTAATATGGCTTTAATTCGTTATATCTGTCTTTACTTTTTGGTCGTTCGAATACTTACTTAACGGTACTTTAAAATAAATTCATGGAATTAATTTTCTCATTTGAGGTACTAATGAAAAGACGAGAAAATGA
Organism: Ophioderma brevispina; assembly: GCA_023653785.1. Taxonomy (NCBI): domain Eukaryota; kingdom Metazoa; phylum Echinodermata; class Ophiuroidea; order Amphilepidida; family Ophiodermatidae; genus Ophioderma; species Ophioderma brevispina. Next base: position 13,918 of record JAMKCH010006197.1, read on the forward strand.
AAGTACTTATCACACTACTCCTACTGAAAGACGGGAACTCTTTGCCGAAATGCTCTGACGATGTTTCTAGTTCTGACCAATTTCCAAGAGATGCACCAAAGATAAAATTCAAAAATCAACGGTAAGTTGTACACAGAACCGTACCGACAGAGGGGATTTGAAGGTGCGCCTCGCAATCCCACAAAGCGGCAAATGAAATTACTCTTTGCTGATTTTTTTTCGATGAAAGGTCCAAACTTTTTACACCATATGTCAAAAGTCCATTTTTTTGGGATGCAACAAATCCTGTCATGCAATACGTCAGGCCTGATATACGTGTACAGATGAAAATCTGGTGTCGGTTATTTTGTTATATTGTTTAGAATAAAAGCAGATTCCTGAACAACCCATGTTAATATCGACCCATTAACGTTTGACTTTTACAAAGGTTAAATAGTGTATCAGGATAACCCTAAAATCGTGCACTTCTGGACAAAGCATGAACTTGGCACAAAGACATTTCTTGGTGTGACAAAGCCAAATTAGAAAAGGGTCCCAAAAATCGGACCTCTTTAATGACATCATATTCCAGGACCAGCCCTTTTTTGTAATAATTGCTTAATTATTTCAAAATGAAATTCCGCCTCAGAAACATATGAATGTGTGGCACTCAAATTAAAGCTTGGAACATAAGATTTGTTTTAAAGATACTTTTAATAGGGTACTTAGAGCAGAGTAAGGAAAAAGTGATTGGGGGAACATTTGGGGTCATTATAGGTCATTAAAGTCATTGGATGTCATTTGATAATCAATTTCCGAAATTGGTATCAAATTCCACCACAAATGGCATGCATACAATGGCAGGCATTTCCGTTAATTATGTCAAACAAATTTCGACCTTGTATAAAAAAAAGAACAATCAGCCAATAACGTGATTTCCTGTTTCATATCACAGGTAATATATGTAGTTTCACGACAAATGGCATTCATTTCCAAATAAGTAGATTTTGTTGTGTTTATTCAAAAAACGGTGACTGCTGCGGCCGTTATTCCCAAAATGGCACTATCAAGCACCTCGTACTACTTTTTGATGTTATTTAAACCAGAGATTGCAAATTTGAAAGTTATTAATAACTTCTTTGATTTGATACTTTTGTCTTTTTAAGATTCTGTGTTCATTACTAAGAAATTATGACATTTCGTCGTTGCGTTGAGGATGTACAAATTGAAATATTTCTGCAACGTACGTCCACAACGGTTATCATTGGGGAATTTAACCCTAAAGATGACAGCTTTGATCTTTATCTTATTGTTTTTTTCTTCAGCTTAGCTTAAACGCCCTGATGTGTACAGATCTGTTAAGGAAACTAATAAAGTTTTTCAAAACATGAGTAACTAAAAAGTACACTTTTGTGTGTACGTCCGCAAGGGGGTGTTTTTATGACTTGTCATGCAAACCAAGAATGAGGTTGGAATTGAAATTTTCAGGTCTAATACTTCTGTCAGATTCTACTTCAAATATATTTGTTCAAAATTCAAAAACCTGAATAATTAAGAGTTCTGGGTACCCAGTCACTTTCCATGACAAGGCCCATGAAGTCCAGAGCAAAAAAATCCTGTGGCGAGTGGCGAGCCACTTGCAGTTCTTGTCTTTTCAATTGTACTTCCGAATGACAATGAAGGCTGTAGAACTACACAGATCGGTGGTGAAATAATTTAGACCACCTTGACCAAGGTTACATCATCTACAGTCTCCAAATCTAGAAAAAGGATCCATCAAAAGTATTTGTGATCTGCAAAACATTCCGCTAAGCCTGAATCTTTGCCCAAGTATAAAGTGCTGAGACTTGATGGTTGCGCCAGGTCCTTGTCATGTGCCAGCTTTCAGAATTGAATTAGAAGTTTCAAACACGGCAGTACGGACTTCTTACAAGACTTGTTGTCAAACAAGATCCATCAAGAATGTTGCCAATCATGTTCCACAGCACAGAGCCATTTCTATGTGGAGGCCAAGCAGTGTGTTCTGTCATACTGCTGTTGACAGTCACCAAGGAAACTCTCAAAATCTGCTCTTTCATTGTTTTTGTTTTGTTCAGTTTTGTCTTTTTCTTTAAGAGATTTCATTCATTATGTGCAGAGTTCCTGGATGTGATTTTCTACAGTTTTCAACATGGGAAAGAAATGTTTGTGGTTCAAGTATTCTCCTGTTTTTAATGGCGGTATTCTGTGAACTAGTTTGTTGGGTACTTCTGTAGCAGTTTCGATAAAGTGTCAGGTCAAATGGTATTTGGCCTCAATTGTTACAAGGTCCCTTCCAGAAATCCTATCCAATATCTGGGTATCTTATAGAACTCCTGACACCATCATTTTTATTCAACACCATTGTGTTCATTAATGCAAATTGCCAGATAATTTAGAACAAATATACAAGCATTTTTGGACAGGAACATCCAGTGGATTGATTTTTCTTCTGTTTGACCATCATCTTGTGTACTTCTTTTTTGTATTAGTACTTTTATTTTATTTTTTACTTGATATAATTATATATATTTTTTTTGATTGAATTACCTTTACCCTAAAACGCCATCTGTATCAATATGTTTTGATCTTAGAACTCAGAGTTATTAACTTTTAAAAATGTTATTATTTAAAAAAATATATTTATTTTAATATTTATTTATTCAGTTTTTTATTTTGTTTTTTATTTTATTATTTGTTGTTGTGGTTTGAAGAAACAATTTTAAGATGGAATGCCATGTGCCATTTGACATGATTTTGAAGAAATTTTTTAGCTATTTCCCAAGCTCCCTTATTCCAACTGACCGGACTTGCTGAAAATCAGCAGCCATCAACTTGGTACAAACATTAACCATGTATTGACCTATTGTTATAAGGCACTGTTTTTTTAACATATACCAAAAGTGTCAACCAAGGGGGTGAAAATTGAAGTACATTGTAGAGGCTTTTCATATACTGTTTTTTAACTTAGACAAACCATATGTCTTGAAATGTTTTGAGGCTTAATCTTACATTGATTATATGTTACAGATATGAACTGTAGAGCATGACCTCCATTTTTTATTAAACACCTTTCATGATAAGACCACTTTCAAGTTGCTATTGCTTTGCATATTGATGACCCAAATAATATAGGGTGACACATCAAGCAATAAGGTCGATTTATGCCAACTTTCATGTTCCTGTGGTCACTAGAAAAAATTTTAGAGCCAAGGGAATGCTAAAATCCTCATATTCACTGGTTTTGACATCTAAAAGTTTTTCTAAAAAAATTAAAACAGGCTTAATCCTTGTATTACTTCATATGTGCATACAACCAACTGAATTAATTACTTGCACCAAACATTTTGGAAAAACTCCTTGAAATGAAATATTTCTGACTGATCATTGCCTGTGTTGCGGACGTTACATGATGTTAACAATGCCTAAGTTTGCACTGTCTTTCAAGACATTTATGGTGTTAAATTAAAACTTTCAATGTTAGTTAGCAATGACTTTATGCAAACTAATATTTTACATACAAAAAGGTATGTTACAATGCCTATATGTATAAAATATTTGATAATAAAGGTTCCAAATTAAATTTCCATATTAGTTAGCACGTAATGCATTTCTCATTTTAGAAGAGAAAAATGAAATAATTTTACTTTTTAAAAAGTTTAAACTTGTGTCATTAGCTACCATACAACAAACTATAGTAAATAACACCATGAAAACCTACCTTTCAGCTCCCAAATTACATCAAATGTTATACAATACAGTTGTTGCGGATGTTACATTTGTTGACTTACACTACTGATTGTGACTGTTCCAAGACAGTTTAACACATTTGCAGATATCCCTTGTGTGTCCAAAACTTTTTACACATCAAATCTGAACATGAAATGAAATATTGGTACTTTTACAGGACTCAAATCAATGTTAAATACCAGAATTGGTGTACTTAACCATACAGACACTCAATTTGATGTTATATTGGAATAGCCAGTCTCCATATTGTAGAGTCCATGACGTTGAAGTGAGGTTTTATGTAATTAAAACTTGTTAAATCAGTACGAATCTGTAAAGTATTTCTAAAATTTATTTTGGAAACACACAATCACAATAATATCATTCGATACCTTTTAAGCTAATTTGGTGCTTAAAATCTGTAAAAAATAAAGGAATTTTGCTGTTATTTTCACTAAATTGGTAATAAATTTATATACTGCACATGGTTTAACAATTTCACATTAGAGGTTCTTGGGTCAATTATAAGTTATTCTTCTGCCACTTTTCCTAATATTTACTGACATAGGAACTTTAGCATGTGGACCATTAATGTTGACAAGGTGTAAAGTCCGCAACATATTCTTACATGTTCATTTTGGCTTTTGTATATTACTCTTTTGTATTGTTTTTGTCTTATTTCCTTTTTCTTAGCTTCTGAATTTGTAAAATAAAAATTAAAACCAATTATATATCATTCTAAAATTCTATAGCACTGATACTAGGTATGATCTGCTTGTCAACATTCAAATGTAACGTCCGCAACAAAAAGTAGTGATTTCTACCTGTGAAAAGGGTACTTTGCAGGTAAAGAAATGAAAAATGAAGTTAAATTTATTGAAATAGGGCTATCTTAAAAGTGCTGTTCTATATAAATGTCACATACCTCTATCAGATGCAAAGTAATGACATATCATTAATGAATGGTTAAAATTACAATTAAAATCATAATAAAATACATATTTACCCCCAGACAGATGAAAATATTAAGGCGCAAACAAAGATTTGCGGCACGTGTCAGCCATCAAATAGGATCATAATTTATTAAGTTACAATATACACATGTGACAAAATATTGCCTTGTATTACATCTTACAGTTACTGTACGGACATCTAGGAGGCTCAGCAGAGCAAGGAGTTAAATTTTGAATATAAGAGGTGATACGTGAAATACCAAGCATTGGGACCCGGGTGACACTACCTAGATCTACTTCCCCAGTGACACTAACCTGTGGGCAATTTTATTTATAGTTTAGACATTTTTGGTAGCTATATGACAAAAAATATGGGTGGACACTAACTCAAGGTTCCTAAGTGAACACTGCGCACTATACCTAGGACATGAAAGGCTAAACAAAATTTGGGTGACACTAACCCAAAAGGTTCCCACGACGCTTACCCCTAGGACCTGAATTATACAACTTTGGGTCGACACTAACCCAAGTCCCTAAGGACACTAACCTTGGACCCTGAATAGATATACAAATTTGGGTGACACAACCCCAAAAGCTTCCGAGGCGAACCCTACCTAGGACCGGATAGTACATAATAACCGTAGCCCACCAGATAATAGCTGAAACCTTAGCACCATTGAAGTGTAGATTGTTTGATAGCTGAAATTTTAAGCATAATGAAGTCATAAATTAATGAGATTATATATTGCAACTAGAAACTTGGGAGAAATTCACAAGTTTATCGTAAAGCGAGATTGCTTGTCGAAGAAGAGAAGTGGCGGCAAAGTAGAATAATTAGTAGACAAAAAATTTAAAATTGAAATCTAAATTTTTGCGCAAAAACGCAATAGCGTAAAAGTTACACATGGCCCAAAATTACTTAAATTTATTAAACTGCGCCAAACAAGTTACTTATCGCATAGTGCCAATATGTGATAATGGAACTTGCCAATCCCCCCTCCTTAAATTTGTGGCCTCGAGGGAAAATAATACTGTACCAAATTATGGTGGATAGCAAACTACTGGCTATTGATGAAAAAACAACTAAGGACAGTGGAAAGGATGTTGGCGAAAAAGAAATTCTCACGCACTGACAAATGCATATTCCTAATTGGAACAAACGACCATGCGCAATGCGGGCGCAAATAATGCCAGAGTGAATGAACATGAAACATTGCACATGTTTAGACTACGCGACACAGTGACATTTATTTAAGAGTTGCCACGCAACGCCTTCCAGCACCTGATGTTTTCCCTTCAGAATTTTACTAGCATGGCAATAATGAGACAAATGATTCCCTGAAAAAGGGGGGGAAAGGGGAGTTAAACGGACTTATGATCCTAGGATTCTCACTTACTCACACCAAAATCTCACCATTGTAGACTTACGAATATCAGTGGTTCCAAAAATAAATAATTATATTCTTTTGAGAACCCCTGATTTATGTGCAGAAAGTCTACTCAAATGATTGCCTAGACCAGCCATTCTAGGTCACATACATCGCCACCATCATGCAATTGTGTAACTTTTTTCCCCTGCACGTCTGAAACTGGAGTCCCCAACCACCCAAGTGCGCATAGAATCAGTGAGTAGCCAGCTTTTTTTTGTAAGGGGGGGCAAAGGGGGGCACCACACATGTCAGGGGGGGGGGCAAGCATATAGTAAATTTTTTTAGTTAGTAATATGGCCTTATGTAAATCCAATATTTTTCAGGGGGGGCACGATCCCCACAGGGGGGCAGCTGCACCCCCCTTGGCTACGCCACGCATAGAAGAATCTGGTAAAATAAAACACAAAAAAATAAATTAACTGAACACGAAAAATGGGGAAGCTGCCCCTGAAGAAGAAAAACTTGTAAATTTAACTTCTCCCAACGAAATTCAATTCAGTTAAGAGAGATTCTCAAAATAATTCAAGGTGACATTACCAATTATTTCCATCTAGAGCAAATGATGTATTCGCATTACTATCAGTGAAGTTCTGACAGCTAGAGTGAAATATAGGTAAAAGTGAAAAATACCCCAAATATACCAATGGAGGGGGACATAAAGCACTAAAAAAACAGTTTAAATTGATCGGTCAAGTTATTATTGGAAGGCGGGCGAATTCGACCTCACCAATTATGCCCAGAAGTTGAGAACTTCTGAATTTAGGAAGGCCCTAAAACATTTTATAACTTGTATTAAGAACTGTGCAAACTGCAGAAGTAAAGGTGATGCAGCAGCACCTACTATTTATTATTGAACACAGGAAAAGAAAACTTTGAAAAAGGCAAATATTACACAAAATTGAGATCATTCGATTTCCGGTTGTGTTATAGTAATTAGTAAAAGGTAATGAATTGTAAGCATTCAAAATGACCGGGGTTATAGGAAGACGTTTGCTCAGTGCAAGGATTAAAACGTCTGACACCCTTACTTTGGCTTCGATAATAAAAGCAAAATTAGGAACAGAACCCGATAATATTATGAACATAAACCCAATGCCGAAAACTGAGAATGAAGCTAGAACCTTAGTGGACAATGCAAGGGAGAAAAAAGTAATGAAAAAATAATGTGCATTTGAGCCTTAATTGAGCTAACTTAAAACACCTATACTGCCCACATGAAAAACACTATGTATCACCTGTTTGCGCCCATGACCCTGGTGCCATTATGCCTTTAATAAGCGACCGCTACCACTCAACATTTATCAACTGGTAAATTATAAAGGCTGGTAATCTCTCTGGTTCCGCGTTCGGACACCAAGCTTCACGGTGCAACTAGACAATAAAAACTGGGTGTATAGATTTTCAGCTTATCGGCATTTATGAAAAGAGGGGACACATCCTGCGCATGTATTGTATTAATTATAAATAACATCACAGAGTACCTATTGTAAACCATATTATTAAATTTTGATATATTATTTGGTAAATCTTTCACGTTCTATCATTTAAAGTTGAATATTGAGTTAAGCGCAGATAGAACTTAATATTATGCCGACCCTTTGCCACAATTTTGCCGACTGTTGCTAAGAAAAAATGACTTCTTGTTTGTTAGTGGTCACATGTTATTAAGCAATGTATGCCAGTAATTACATTACACTATGAGGTGTTATTTACACACCAATTCCATCCTGGCAAATTGCGTGGCGCGATTGATTTTTTGATATACCCGCTATGCACAAGGACAGTGAGTATGACAATATTTAAAAACTTGTTTGGTTTTTTTCTTAAATTCGCATTTAAATAAAGAACAAAAACACTTATATGTGCGGCCATTGGATTATGAAAACCAACCAAAAACCGCCTTCAAAAATACTGCCGAATTTTGCATATGAATAACGATCAGCCAATAGAATAGAGCGGCAATAATAATTGGTGACGTAGTATTTGTAACCAACACAGGTAAGAAAGGAACCAGGAATTTGATTGCTGGACATTACACGATTTTGCTTTTTTAGCACATGGGCTGGGCCCTGTTTCAAAATGCAAACCTTTTGGGCCGACGGCGCAAAATTGATGCAATAAAAACGCCACCCATTCCTAAAAAAAAACAAGGTGACTCTTGTCACATCTGAGACTAATTACTACCGGCAACAATGACCGAAGTGTTGTTGACTGGCACCCCATTAATGAAGGCGAGAACGAAAAACACCCGGGGATTTGTCGAACATTTTTAAACGTAAAAGTGGACTAAAATAACATTTTGACGGGAAGGGAAGTGACGTTTAGAAACCAAAGTTCCCCATCTATGACAGATCACGAAACCTATGAGGTTGCGCCTTGATGTCTATGCGACGAAATGTATCATATATAATTATCACCCCAACCATGATCAAAGCGAGATGCAAGCAGACCTGATGCGTGTATATATTTCAAAAGCTGATGGAAATCGATGAGAATGAATTCGAAAACAGAATGAACTAAAACAAGAAAGGCACTTCTCCACGCGTGAAATGATAATGGGTCTAGGCGTGGAGTTTTTCCAATTGAATTTTCATACCTTTAAATATTGACAACGCAAAATACCTGATCACCGATATTTTGCAAATTGGTAGTTCACTCCTAACAAATAATAAGGCGAGATAAATAAATACACCAATAATAAATTGCCTTCAAATTTTGTGGTTAACATGCTTTACATACAGAAAAAAGAGGACTACATACGGAAATAAGAGGATTGAAACCAATTTACTGTCGAGCAATCCAATTGGCCCCATTCGCAAACAGTTCTATTTGAAATGACCAAGTTACGACAGTGGAAATATTCCTGCGATTTAAAATTGACCCTGGCCTTGTAACACGATTAACATTACCATTAGTTGTGTGAAGTATTAACCCACTTGGAATGATGATTTACCACGTGAAAAAATAAATCTACACTTACTTTCGAACAATGATAGCTATTAGATTGACCAATTATGTTAACAAATACCTGAAAGGAGGCAATCTGGGACTGATGGACACTAAAAAAAAAAAACACAAAAACTTTGCAAAGGTGTGATTCAACAATGGCGTCACGCTGCTGGACCACTAAATTCTGAACCCGTTCACTTGTTAAAAGTCCTGATTGCGATGTTGCATACCATGCGGCCGGTAACGGTATCGTCCACGGCTGTTGTTGATTAACACTTAAGTGACCAAGGGGGGGGGGGGTCCTAGGGCCCCCAAACTTTGTTTTCGCGCTGGCCGCTTTACGCGTGGATTTTTGCGCCGAAAATTTTTTGTTAATGTCTGACTTTAATGCGCTTCTTTCATTACCAAAATAATTAAAATAGGCCCAGCCGTTAATGAGGTAATAATTGTGGGGGTTCCATGGGAACCCCCCCACCATTGGAATACGGAAGTCATTTGAGAATAGTTTTAAAACTAAGAATAAGAAACGAGAACCAAAGCAAATGTTTTTTGCTGTATAAGTTCAACCTACATGTAAGAACCAATTATTAGTCACATTAAACATAATAAACCCTTTATGTGATGAAAGAACCAATTCTTCATGTACGTTGCCAAACGTTACTGTACAAACTCTATGGGATATGTACGTGCATTTGCAACCACCCCGTAAAAAAATACAGGATTCCTAAAACTGTGGTTTTGTGTTGGTAAAATAAGTATTTGGGGTCGTCTCGAATAGATATCAACCTAAAATAAGTTTGCAAATGGGTGATGTAAGCACAAAGGCCATTTGAATTTCCGTCTTTTTTCCCCAATTTTCGCGTGTTTTGAAAACACAATGTTTGCCCCTAATTTGTACCCAAATAACAAATCTCATTTTTTATTGGTGATTGGAGTTGTCTTATGATCCTTCACATGGGTATAAATTTAGTGCAAAATTCCGTCGGGAAAGTGGTTCTTTAGGGGGGGTCCCATGGAACCCCCCCCCCCCCCTTGGGCACCAAACGGAGTGAAAACCCCTTGGTCATTAAGTGTTAAACTGCGGCTGGTGTTGTTTTAGCTTGAAAACAGTGGATGAACTAGCGACGATATGTTGATCGATTTCTGTGACGTTGTCTGATATTGATTTCCGTTGAAAAAAGGGCGTGGTATTGCGTTTGAACTTGACCTATATGACGTAAGCATTTTTAACGAGTGAATTACTTGTTGCCAAAGAATTTTACAGCGCCCTGGCTTGGAATCTGGTCTAACGATGGCAGCTAGGAAGCGGGGAGAACGCCGGTGAGTTTCCAGTGACTCGACCCGACATCCCAACAGCAGAATCCGACCTCTTTGTTGATTTTGCTTAGTCCCTTTTTGTCTCCATGTGATTCCTTGATTATATTGAACAAAAATCAAGTCGTAGTACGTTGTAATATGTATTCTACCACACTATATCATCGTTTATGTTTAACCATATACCAATTGCGTTATATCAATGACAAAAATTTTTTATGACCCTATTCGATCGGAGTCTGACAGTGTAGTGATCACCTGAATGCACTTCTTGACAAATCGATGAACATAATAGGCGACTGTTATTGGCTGAACAATGACAAAGCCCGACGCCACGATTGGGGAAAAAGCACAGTGCACCAAGGTAAACAAGCCCTAACAACGGTCCGAACTGGCATAGACCATTTCATCTGCAGGGGTAAATGTGTTTTCTCCGGACAAGCCTTCAAAAAATTATTTTTTCACTAAAATTAACTATAGATTGTTTGTTTTAGTCTAAATTAATGAAAATAGGTTACAATTAAATAATAAGTACAATATTTTCCAATTCTGATAAAGATTAATAAAGAAACAGCATCAAAGAGCTTATTTTTCCGTCAACATTGACATCAAGTAACGTCCGCAACACATTTTGCAAACTAACATTTAAATAGTTATAAAGGGAGGTAAAATTAAGTTTAAAAGAAAGTTTGCTCTTATTATTTTATCATGTGGTAATTAAACAAGTAGCGATATCTTCTGATTTTACTTCCCTATAAGAAAAACCATGCTCTTGTGTTGCGGACGTTACTAGTGTTGCGGATGTTACGGGGAAAAAAAGTGTTGACGGAAAAATGTAACAGCATCATACAGGGAAAAATAAAAAGATGGGGAAGTGTTGCCTGGATCTGTGGGAAGTGTGTTAGAGGCACTTTAGTTTAAATATACAAATTAAATTATGAGGTCAAGAAGCTGTCGCCTAGGCAACAGAATGTAATGTTGCGGATGTTACAAAAATGTTGACGGAAAATTATCTTTTTTTATAAGTGCATAGATTTTTAAAAAAATAATGCGATATCAGAATTTATTTTGTTTCATATATTATTGGTATAGATGAAACTATTTCTACATGCTAAGCAATTAATACAACCTTGCTCTAATTTAAGGCAATGCTCGGCTAAAGTTGGTGTGAAATTGTTGACGGAAGATGTAACGTCCGCAACATCATTTTTGATTGACCGCCTCATTAGAACAAGGAAAAATGTGGGAGTCCACTATATTCTGAAAAGATCTAACATTGGTACAGATTGATATAATGAAATATGAATATCATATGTTGTTCTTTGTTGCAATGGCAGATAATTCAAATTTGTACTATTTGCTAGGTTGACAAAATTCCGTCAACATTTGGCTGTTTGAGCATGTCCAGCACACACATGGAGGAATCACCCAAACTTTATTAAGCTATGGGAGCTTAAGCTATGTCTATACTTCATATACATCACAAAATAATTCAGCTTGCTGATACACATTTTTGTGTGGGGCTCCTCAAAGTGTCATTAAGCTTGTTGGTATATGTTAAAAAAACCAGAGCCATAAATCTCTGCAAGCAATACTTCATGCTTTAATACGTAGTATTAAACTTCCATTAAAACAACAGCTTTTCACAAAGATGTACCAACAAACCGCAACACCAAACCTTAACTACGGTTATCAGCCACAAAACTGGTCAATGGTATCGTATGATCTTTAATGACCCCAAACTGACCTCTACTTACCAAATATTTAGATCATTTTAGCACTCTACATGTCTCAAGCTTTAATTTGATACCAAACTTGATATGATTATTGAAAATAGTTATTTTAACATTACTACGAAATATGTATAAAAAAGGGGGCGTGGCCTATGACGTCATTGTTGTGGTCGAATTTTTGGGCACCCCTTCTGAAATTGCTTTACACACCCCAAGGAAGGTTTGTGCCAAGTTTCATGCTTTTGTCCAGAAGTGCACGATCTTGGTGAAAATTATGACTTATCTACTCCACTAAAAGATATTTATAGAGGCCTAAAGTTACCTACTCCAGTTTTTTTGATAGCAAACAAGCATCAAAAGAAAGACGTAACATTGGGGTGATAAAGCACACTCTATAGTAGATCCAACCCACCGTGTCACCAGAGGAAAAGTTTTGGACAGCGTCGATTATTTGGGAGAGGAGGCAGAAAATGAAAACATGTGGCCCGATCCACCTGTTTTTTGAAGGAACTAAGATAATCTGGCTTTCCATGTTGACACAACTTTCAGGCTTTTGTGTCCCATCGTATCCCAAAGAAAGGCCCTCAGAATTCAGTAACATTCAACTCACCTGTTAATACATTGAATACCATTGAAGCAAATACGATTAGTCAGGATGTTTGAGAGTTAATGCATAGCTATAAATGCGCTTACGTTGCTTTCATTAAGCATATAATTGATTTTTGTCTGCTATCGAACTGCTCTGTTTCAATAGGAATTTTAATTTTCACCCACTGCACATTCCCCTCATTCAAAGCTCATACCTCGGAAAAGTACTAGAGGTGACACGATGGGTTGAATCTACTATAGTTTACAATACTTCTCAGCTTGATCGCCATTGCCATGATTGTATGACAATATTGACGGTTTATGACTGTATTGTTTGCGTGAATTTGTGGCGTAAGATATGTGGCACATTACATCAAATAGTGCCCCTTACCATCATTATCAATTTTGACTTTGGGGTACACAGCTAAAGCTGAGAAACCATTGCAATCAATCTTGGCGTAAGTTCTTGTCTCTTGGTACAAAGGGTCTCTGGTTCAAATCCTGGTACTCAATTCTGGAATTGTTTACACATCTATGAGTGGGAAAAACATTCGCTAATTTGTGACCCTTATCTTCTGAAGTAGTAACATAACATTCCAATTTTGAAGATTTGTCCTTTTACAGCAGCTATAGGCATCTAATTAATTTCAAAGCTGCATTGTGTGGAAACTGAACTTTTTAAAATTTTTGTTTCATTTTACTTGTATTGAAAACAATGATTTGGCCCCAATTTTAAGGGGTAATGTAAGGGGTGGCTACAAATCAACCGCCATTTGACCTGTTCTATAATATATTTACCGCTGTGGTATTTTTACCGCTTCAGGTAGTCTTACGGAATAAAGTTCATGCACACAATGACTATAGTAGATTTCAAAATAAGTGAGACCTCGTTAAAAGTTTTAGGTCTGTCCATTCACCGTGAGAGGTAAGAGGAATTATTTTAACGGCCACGGGTAACGGCCACGGGTTATGTAGCTTTTAAATAAATGTTGACCTAAAATACATTATTTGACATCTGAGATAGATGGATGTTTCAATTCAAGTATCAGGATAAAAACACCAGCATTTATTTCATTAAACATTGTTATTTGAACACCTTTGACACTGCAAAATACCATTCGTTATCACAGCATTGGAGAAATAATGTATTCTTATATCGATGCAAACATAACACAACGAAGTTTTTATTTGGTCATCAAAAAAAGGACAAACCTTGTATTAACAGATTAGCGCAAAACGGATTTGACATCCTGGCCAACAATAGCATGCGTCCTTAAAATCATTAACAGCCATTTGTATACATCAGTTTCCAGTAAGACGATTCTGTACAGGAACTTTATACCATGGTCACAATATGTTTTGTAATGGTAACAAAGGCCTAGTCTCTGCATGGCCGGGGATTGAACCAATGAACCCCATATCAGTATCATACCCGTCCGAATATGCGTGGAGTCTCACGCGTAATTTGAAATCTACTATAGTGTGCATGGACTTTATTTCGTAAGACTATATGAAGCGGTAAAAATATCACAGCTGCAAAACTATTAAAGAACAGCGGATAGACCGCGTTCCATTGTTTAGGCCAATATACACCAGCTGCAACCGGTTTGAACCGAGTAGAACCGGCGAACAACAGGTCGCTCGGTTTTGAAGCCACCCCTTTTTGTTATTGTGTGTGTGTTATTGTGTTATTATTTTGTGTTATTATTATTATTAAATTGCTGTTGTTTGTGTGTTAGTGTGTAAAGGTCCGTTCATACTTTACTGTGTTGATGTGCAGTACTGCAATACAGCCTACCAAAATAGTTACTGCAATTACTTGCGGGATGCCCTCATTTACTGCAACGCAACGCATTACTGCAAAAAAAGTTTTAAAATTGATTTAATTGACGATGCATCAAGATGCAGTAGGGTGCAGTACGCCAATTTTGATATGTTTTACTGCAATCCTTCGTTTACTGCAACATGACCTGCAGTGACCTGAGGTGACCTGCAGCAAATCGATTAGGAGTGTAGCGGAAGTGACGGAGCTTTGCAGTAACTAAGTATGAACGGACTTTAATGGTCTCTCAAATATAGTGGTAATTTAATTTAAATATTTGTGGCAGAAAGTAGTATTCTTCTAAGGGTATAACGGAAATGTGGAACTTGAGACCTTGTCCACATAAGGGTTGATAATTGTCTTAATCGTATTCACTTCTTGATGTGACGTGTTACATGTGCACAATTTTAACATCTTATTGATCAATATTCCTATCTTTATCACAAGAGTTTTCTCCAAGAGCTTTTGCTGTGCTTTGCTATAAATCGCCTTCTTTCCAAAATCTTCAACACCAAGCAAACCCCAGGTTCAATTCCTTGTCTTCATGGTATAAGAGTTCTCAGCATGTGTTGGATAATACTTAATCATTCAACTGTATTGGGACATATTGACAATGCCCCGGACACCTTTGTTATGGGTAAGGGTAACGTTAAAGTTTAGATGATTATCTTAATCAGTAATCTTTTAATAAAGATCACAAGGGACATACTTTGGACACTAATGTGAATTTTGTAATATTGGACGTGCTTTCGTGATTCTAACAACCCTCAGATCTGCCGTCCATTAAAGTTCCTAATTTCTTGCATAGAAAAGTAAATCTAGACAACATACTGTACAATACTATAGGCAATCGGTTCAGATGATATAAATTCTCAACTTTTGGGGCAAAGATGGGGACGATGCGCTGCGTCACAAAATGTCCCTTTGATTCTCTAGATAATCGCTTTGCTATCTTATGAATCACTTATTAAAGCAAAAAGTTAGTGCCAGCAAGTATTTTTTACGGATTCTAAATAACTTTACAGAGAATTACGTGTATGAGGCTGCTTTGTTAAAAAATGCAAAGGGTTGTTTGTTTCCTTAAGTTTGTTCGTTAATTTTTAAAGCAATTTCTGGTAAATTTACTGCAGTGTGTTTTGTTTTTCTTCAAAGATAACATCGTAACTTCACGATCAATGCAGAAAAATTTTGGATTTCAATTTATCTGGAACGTACAGTTTGCTGTGAATAACTTTTTTCTAATGAGGTAAGCATGAAAAAGATATCAATAGACCGTATTCAATAGCCAGCCATGTTGGTGGACAAAATAGACGCATTCCAGTACTACAATACATTCACCTGTCAATGATCCCTGTGCAATCGCTAAACATGGATCGATTGACAGCTTAATGTATTGTAGTCCTGGAATGTATGCATCTTGTCCACCAACATGTCTGGTGGCTGACGTCATATTGAATACGGTCTATAGGTGGAAATTTGCGCACACATCCTGAAGGATGGAAATGGAATACAGACTTTTTCTATATGTATATTTTAGTTTATTAGGACCTAAGCCAATTATCTTTGAAGGGTGTGCAAAATTTAGTGCAGTAACATTTTTGAAAATCCAACATGGCTGCTTCCATGTCAAATCACCAAAAGTCCCTTAAGTATTTCTGATAGAAACACATTTTTGCGGTACTCCGGTGCTTTTAATTACGAGGAAGTGTTAGTAATGAAATTTGATCATTACATTGCCACAAAAATCGAATATGGCCGATCGAAAGTCAAATATGCGCTCGGAATCATTAACACTTAAGTGACCAATGGGTTTTCACTCCCGTTAGTGCCCAAGGGGGGGTCCATGGGGCCCCCCCCCCCCCCAGGAAACCACTTTCCCGAGGGAATTTTTGTACGAAATTTATACCACATGTGAAGGGTCATAAGACAACCCCAAATCAGCAATAAAAAATGAAATTTGTTGTTTGGGCTGCACATTAGGGGCAAAACATTGTTTTAAAAACACGCGAAAATGGGCAAAAAGACAAAATTGAAATGAGCCTTGCGCTTACATCAAATTATTGAAAACTTATTTTATGTTGATATTTACTCTAGAAGACCCAAATTACATATATTTAACTAAGTTTTAGGAATCCTGTATTTTTAACGGGTGTTGCAAAATAGACATCATTTTCCCATAGACTTCGTACAGTAACGGTTTAGCAATGAAGTTGTTTTCAGTACATAAAGGGTTAATTATTTTTAATGTTACTATTAATTGTTTACTTATATGTATGTGTGAACATATATCAGCAAAAAAAATTTGCTTTGGGTCTTTGATTTTTTTAAATATTCTCAGTTGACTTCCGTTAGTGCCCGGGGGAGGGGGTTCCATGGGATCCCTCACTAATTAACTCATTACCGCATTAACGGCTTGGCCGATTTTAATTTTTTTTTGTATGAAAAGAAGCGCATTTAAAGTCAGACAATGATCTTTACTCCTCCAGTATACCTATTTATGATATACAGAATACATCATGAACACCTAAAACATGTTCTACAGGTGTCAATAATCTGTTACAATTGAACACACCTTGCAAGTGTTCCTTGGACACTTGGAATGCATTTAGAACACATCCGGACACGTCAAGTGGTCTGCAGATTTTGCAGTGTAGAAGCTTGATTCTAGTGTCTATATGTATGCTTGATGCTTTACACTTATGAGAAATGTATTTGATCACTTGGCACTTCTGTGTAATCGACATTTTCCAAATTCAAGATGGCAGGCAATATATAGATATATTATTCTGTATTATATGTAGTTACATCAACTAATTATTATTATAAATGTGTAAATTAAGGTATGGGATAAGTATTTGACCATTTGACATCCTAATCTGGCATTTTTGTTTCGTTAACATGTTTAAAGATCTTTAAAGGCAGTCATATTGACTGCCATCTTGATTGGTAAGCATGTTAACACACTTGAAATGTCAGATATGAGTTCCTACTGTGTATAGAGCCCAGATTTATGCCTCTATCACAAATACTTGATGAGTCAATTGAATGATTTTGGAACATATTGGATTTTCGGATGGCCATATTGGATTTGATTGTAATGTTGTGATCAAATCACATCAAGAATCTGTCCAGTAGATACCTCGAGCTTTAACACCTGGATATAGAGCTATATAGAGCATAAAATTATGGCCGTTTGAATGAATTTGATGGTGGTAGCGCCATATTGGATTTCTAGAATATGTCACTGCACGAAATTTTGCACACCCTCCAGAAAGTATTGGCGAAGGTTCTCATAAACAAAAATCAATCGATAGAAAAGGTCTGTACTCCATTTCCACCCTGCGCCCACAATTCCTCCTGACTACAAGAAAGAAACTGAAAGAGGGAATTGATTTGTTTTGTTGGATTCTATAAGTGACATTTTATTATTCTTGTTAGTGTTTGTCAAATTGGATTCATATACTGTGTTCTTGGTACAGTAAATTAGAAGCCAGAGGACGATCAGTATTTTGTGACAGCATTATCGCTAATCTCTATATTTTTGGTGACTTCTTAATATGACGTGAAAAGTCCTCTGATACTTACATAATTATAGGGCGTTGCACGCCGTGCTACAAAATACCGAACCACAGGCGAGTGCATTTAGGTTCCCTCTTCCGCCGCATCTGCGTTGTCGTGAATACGTGGATTTTGTGTTTCCCGGCCGGAAGTCAATCTGTACCTAAATTTTACCAGTAACGCGCACTCTTTGATTTGCGTTGTAATATTTGCGCCACAAAATTCTCGCGTAGGTTAAAGGAGTCGCACTAAACCGCGAGCGTGCATGGAGTGACACATATTTAATCGTACATCGTCGGTGCATTGTGAGACATGAATTTAGGTATATACAAATTGATTTCCGGTAGGGAACCCAAAATCTGCATATTACGCTTTCATTTTCTACCGCAACGCACTACAAATCCTGTTAAAATCACTTTTTTTTCATTTTTGACCCATATAAATGCATTTACTCCCTTCTGGATTCCGCCCACACTTTGATGAGAGACACCCCCCCCCCCACTGAATATTTCCATTGATCTTCATAGAGACAAATCCTTCGCTCTTCACGGTCATGCAAATGCTCCAGAGGACCCAAGTAATAGTAGACCCTGCTCACTACTTTTTCATTCACTAAAATCCCTGCGAGATACCCATGTTTCGTAACATTTCTTTCTCTTTGGAGGTAATTCAACTTAACAATTATCTGGATCACATTATATTATTAATAATTCCTTACAAAGTAATTTATTAGTTGGTAATATTATTATTATTATATTACTAAATCTAAGTTAGAGCGAAAGTGGCTTCTTCTTCTTATTCTTATTCTTATTCTTCTTATTATTCTTATTCTTATTCTTATTCTTACTCT
>JAMKCH010006198.1:0-90495 GCA_023653785.1 Ophioderma brevispina
TGGGCGAGGCGGTCAGCGCTAGGTGCATTCTCTTAGACACTTCTCGGTTCCCACCTGGTTGGGTTGGGAAGTCATTATGCTCCGCTTCAATTGCCATTGTTGCATCAATCCCAACCAGGGTTGAAGCAGTTGCTTTCCCCGTTCCGGGCAAATTGTTCTTATTTATTCGCCTGCACTTGGTGCTGGAGAGATTTGGGGGTTGGTTTGGGGTATTACGTATTCCCTCTTTAATTTCACGATAGACAATGCGCCGAACAATAAGGAAAGTTAGGAGTTCCTAACTGGTTTTATTGGACAAGCACAATGGATTCTAGTGCACTCCATTATGACAGGGACATCCAACTGAAACTCTATCTGGATAGCCTACTCTGTCTGGCTCCCCATGTTTGGCACCCTTGTTTGGCGCCCTCAGTTGGCCTACTTGGATTAGGCTGCACATTTCACAGCCTGTGGTCACCATAGGTGCAACTGCATTCCCAACCCACCACGCCCTGGTGCCAAATATTTTCTTATCTTCTCTCCCCTTTGGGAAAGCATTGCTTAGGGGCGAGCGGGTCAGCGATAGGTGCCTTCTCTTAGACCCCTACTCGCTTCCCACCTGGTTGGGTGTGGAAGTCTTCTGCTCCGCTTAATTCCATTGTTGCATCAGATCCCCAACCAGGGTTGAGGCAGCTTTCCCCGTTCGGGCAAATTGGGTTCTCTTATCTCGCCTGTACTTGGTGCTGGAGAGATTTGTCGGGTGGTTGGGGGGGTATACGTATCCCTAGTCAATAACGATAGACATGCGCAGAACACTAAGTGAAATTAAGAGTAAATTGCCTCGGATTGCTTATAAAATCCAATTAAAGCCAATTATAAAATACATCACTTCGAAATGTAAACTAGCGTATTTTGAGACATTTTAAAGCAGTTTTCCAGATGAAAAAGAAAGAAAGCGGTTGCACCTATCACCCAAGATATTTGAGTCCACAGTATATATAACCTATATGTTTTCATCTACATGTCTAGCGAACGCCATTTCGTCACATGCGAGTTATTAATACACTACAAAAACAAGTGCTAAAAATTCAAAACTCTATATTGCATTATTGAGAGAAGCAAGTAATACAATTAATGATGAAACTTATAAAGTTCAACTATTCGATTGTTGTTAAAGGTATTTGAACACACAAAGGATGTTAAAGCGTGAGCAACACGAAATTACCATTGATGGCGTTCATTCTTTTCATTAAACTGTTATTACAAATCAAACGGCTCTGTTTAAGATTTCCATATTTGTGCGTGTTTATTTATGTATATAAATATTTTTACCATAATAACGTGTTAATCACATTGTTTAAACATCGATATTTGCTGTTTAACTTTTCACACTGTTACTTAAATATTACAAAAATTATTTGTTAACATATTACATCTCTTCATTTTGTCAAAACTGTTTTCTCTGTTAAAAACTTTTCCTATGTCCATAATATTACAACACGCTCTTTAAAATACCAAAATGTTTAATATCAACTTTTAAAAGAAGAGTTTTAAGTTAAAAAATTAAAAGACAAGTAATCAAAATTAAAATTTACAGAGACGTATAAAATTTTCCAAACCTTAAATTTTTTTTTAAATAAAAAAAAAATTAAAAAATAGAACAGGAGCAGAAATATCATAGGGGCCTTATTTACGGAGTTCGTTTACCCCCCCCCCCCCCACTACAGAAAATGTTTAACACTTTCGGTAGTTGTAGGACCCTATACATCAATGCCAGGTCGGTTAGGTAGTACTCTCAAATTGTGGTATAACTTTTTCATAGGGGCCAATGTTAAGTTTTACAACAGGGGTCAAATTTTTAAAAGTGCTCCAATCACATGAAATTGTATGCATAGTACGTCTAGCAGAAGGATTGCAAAAAAAATGCCTAATAGTCGTACCAAACCACGTACGCCCATTGGTTTTGGAGTTATAGGGTAAAAATGACAACAAAAATGGTAAAAAGTCAATATCAATTTGTACAGGGGCCAACATTAAAAGTTAAATCTGATTATATTTTAAATACTTGCAAATTATTGCCTGCCCCATGACCTCTTTGGCCCATAACAGGGTAAAATATGCAGTGCAGAATGTACAAAATATCCTTTTTTGACACCTTAAGCTAGATTGAACACTTCTTCAATTTTACCAAAATTGGAGCAACTTCTGATTTTGACCCCGTAAAATCGAAAATTGACTTTTCTCTTTTTTTACCATTTTAGCCATCTTTAACCCTACCAAACACTATACATTTTTGGAATCATATGACTAGGACGGAACAATAGGGCATACATTTCACTGATTGGAACATTTTAAAAAATGACCCCTTGTGTAAACTTAAATTGACACCCTATTGAAAAAGTTGATACCACATTGTGAGAGTACTACCTACCTAGCATTGGATTGTAGGGGTCCATACTAACTACCAAAGATGTCAAACCTTTTATGTAGTGAGTGGTAAACGATGATGGTTTAGACCGGGGCCCTAGCTCCTCCTCTAAAAGAAGTTTTTGTTTTAATTAAAATAATTCTAAACCCACTGCCTATTAAAGTGGTGCAACCACGACTCGAACCTACGTAGACATTCACCAGAATCACATTACAAAACAATACATAACATACTAGTACTACCTGTCGTCGGAAGCTTGCACCGCTAAGCCACAGCGGACTGCTCGGATCAGCAATGCTTTTCAGTAACCAAGTACCTTTCAATCAAAGTACGAGTAGCAAATATGGATGCTTTGGACCCTACAAAAAGTACCACAGGGTCCTAGGACAACACAGCACAGGTTAGGGTTCTGGGACACTGCACAGTACATCTGGGTCCTAAGACTACACAGCACAGGTTGGGGTCTGGGGACACTTACAATACAGTACCACAGGGTCCTTAGGAACTAACATCACGGTTTAGGATCCTGAGACACTACATCACAAGTACCATCAGGCGTCCTAGACTTTGCGTTCATTAGCAACAGGGCCCTAGGACGCTTTCTAGAGGACCGTGAATTGCGATAGTTGTAACCAATTTGAGAGTCCCCAAAAATACAGAGACCGGGTCGCACTAAATAAAAGTTATTTTTTAGTTCAGAGATCTGTATACTAGGACACACAGTTTCTGAATCTGATCGGAGGACGGGGCCGTCCTCCGAAACTAGAGTCCTATAGGACTTGCTGATATGTAGGACTCTTAATTCACCACAACCGGCATGGTCGCAGAATAGTGGTAAATAGATTTGTCGAGTATCCCACGTTGGGCAGTAGGACAGTAAACGATAAGTAAGGTTACAAGCCTTACAGCTTCTACTAACCAACGTGCATACCTCCACAACTTCATCACTTTCTTCTGATGATGATAAAGTGCTTTGAGTGGAGCAATTATTCACTTTTAAAGGGGGAAAAGTGAAAAAAGCGGTTAAAAATTCTGAATTTGAATTTGTAACGGTGAGTGACTATTTTTTTCATGTATCATCAAGTTCAATCATTTTATCTACAAAGATAACCTTTTGTAAACAGGAGAAACGTCTAAAAAATGTGGAATTAATCTGTAGGGAACCTTCGCTGTATACTCATCCCACACTTGGCCATACTTCGCTTTGCATCTATGCTCGTCTCGTATACATCGGTGTGTCAATAGAATAAACATAAATACAACATAGAAATAGGGCAGGATGTGATCAAACCCACACGCAAGACAATAAGCGCAACACCCCATCAAGTCCCCGGTATAGTTCATGTGCCGCGTCACCCCCCACCAGCCGGAGAGTAGGAGTTTGCTGCGACGCTCCTTGCCATCGCTGCTGTAGTATTTAGCTTCCAAATACTCGGGCTTCTTTCCCCATATAAGACCCTCTCCGTTGGTGCGACGAAAGTAATCCTTTTGATGGTTCACCGCCCGGAAGATGAAGTATCCAGCCAGGCCCAGTGCCATTATACCAGCAGCTAGAGGGAGCGGAAGATCTACTGGTTTATATGCCAAATAGAATCCCTGTTATGAAAGAATAAAGAAGTCAATATTACTGTACATAATCAAATGTTATCAATGGATTCTTCTTCTTTTCTTTTCCGTTCTTCTTCTCAGAGAGCTTTCACATTACATGCAGCTCGTGTGTTAGGTTTCCTCCCAATAGAAGAATATCTATGCTTGTAAATATATGTTTTCAATGTTATATATTGTGGTAATATGCTCTTCTTCGGCAAATAATGGACTGCAGTGTTATTTGAAATAATGTCCGACGCCAATATGGTGTAATGTTGCATGTAGGGCCCGGTGTGGTGTAGGTCAATTCAGATTACCCACCATTTAGTAATTTAAAAATATTAAGTCATTTTATTTTAATCATTATAAATAAAAACTCTACCTTGGCATATATCGAACCAAATGAACTTACTTGAAGTGTATACATCCAGGGAAGCCACACACAATCTCCCCAGGCCAGATACCAACCAAAATGGTCGTGGTGTATGTCAATAGTATTCAAATACCAGGCTTCATTCCAGAAGAAATCTACAACATACATAGCGTGCAGGATGTTCACGATCCACATTGAATTTGTCACGTAACCATATGCGTGATACTGGTAAAAAGCAAACGACATGTTAATAATTGTCCACGCAGCAATCCCAGGGCGACCGTTGAAGAACAACTTAAAGTCAAACCACTTGCCGATGCGAGGGTTAAACTCGATGCCCATCATGAAGTCGTAGAAGATGTTACCTGAGAACTTGCAGTCTTTTTCTCCAGATGGAAATAGGTAAGCCTTGATGAAGACGAATATGGCAACAATGTAGCCAAGGATATCAGCTACCCAAAGCATCTCTCCCCAGTGGTCAAACACGATGGTTGGAGAGAACCACTTGAAGTAGAGACCATTGGAAAGAAATAGACCTGGAAGAAAAAGATATTGTGATCATGGTGATGGTTTGTGTTTTATCTCTCTCCGTGCTGGGCAATTGTGTATAAGTTATAACACATAAGGTAGTGACATTTGAGACGGTTTGCCAAATATTTGCACGTCATTTGGGGAACCATCTAAAAAAACCTAAAAAACAAAAGACTAGGACTTGTTTGGACTCATTTCAATGTATCTAGGCTAACTTTGAATATGCCCATGAAAATAAATAATTCTGAAATGTTTTTAACCAAAAAAAATAAAATTTACCAAACTTAATGCGTGTGTCGAGTAACATCATTGTGACGGAATTTAGTTGTATCAAACAATATTTTAGTCACAATAAAGTATGCGTCTCATGCAGTCATTTTAGGTATTTAAATTAATGAAATTCTGAAATGTGGGTTTTGTGCACTTTCTAGGCAAAATCAGTAAAAGAAATCTACTTTAGTAGCAGTTTGGTACAATGATGTCACAGGAATGCTTTGGCAGATTCTGAAAGCACACTGCCAGTGAACTGCCTTTGAATTTGCATACAATTGACATTGATTGAAAATTATTATGCGTAGAGCAGGTGAAAAGTAGATGAAGATTGGGATGTCATTGTGCCGAACGAGTACTGAGGTAAACTCCGGGGGTAAACTTTGTCCAGGTGTCATGAATTACAGTGTCCTCTGATGGACAATTCTAGGGCCCATCTGGCCATTGTGTTCTCCACTCTGTACTACACGCGTCATTTGTTTCAGCACTTTAAAGGGGCATTTCGTGATCCACAACCTCGTCCCCACCCCCCTGATTTACCCCGAAAAAGTTGAGATTTTTATATTTGAACCGTTAGCCTTAGTCATCCATGTGTACCAAATCTTGCGTGCAAATTCGGTCGTATCTGTAAGAAATTTGCAAGCACAGTAGCCTATGGGACCGTGGGAAACAAGCATTTGCTCATAACACAAAACCGCAAGCTCGGGATCAACTCAAATGTTGTGAATAAGCTTTTCTCAAGGATATCTAGTGAATCATGGTGCTGGAATCACGAAATGCAGCTTTAATCAAGTCTCTTCTGTAAGGTCACGGTTTATTCCGTATACCGTATGTTTACGTGTGCAAGCTAGGACATACTGCACTGACATGGAGACTCTCATCATATCTCTTCACCGATTTTGCCTTGAAAGTGTACAAACCCACATATCCGGATTGTTTTCAAATATTAGAAAATGAATGCAAGAGATGCGTATATCATTGTCTTTAAATCTTGTTTATAATACATAATTCTTTTAAATATTACAAAATGTCAAGTGTGGTCTCCCCCGTTTTAGTTCACTGGAAATGTGCTGAATATAGATAGATTGTTCTCTTTCCTTATGGAAAAGCTTGACAAGCCTTCCTTATTTGAGCCTGCATGTGATATCTAAAGGCGATCTTGAAAATCAATCAACAATGATGGTAACCCGGGAGCTAGCAGACATTTGTAACACATCTCAAGTACAAAAGGTTTGAGTAATTAAATATGTTGACAGAATAACGGGGACCCCTAAAACGTGATTCTTAAGTGCATCAAATGGTGCCTTAAGGAGAGGGGGCCAAGACAAAGTTTGTACAGGCGTCAAATTTTTAAATTGATCCAATCATGTTGAAAAGCATACCATGTTATTTTTCTAACCACAAGGTTTCAGGAAAGCCTATAGTTTGTACTATCTACAACGTAAAGTTTAAGCGTTATATGCTAAAAAACAGCAAAGTCAATAAAAAGGGTCAATTGCAGTTGTACAGGGGGAAAATTTTGAAGTTGCTCCGATTTAGATAAAATATGGTGCAAATTATTGATGGAGTTCATAGGATTAAAATAAGGCATAGTTTTGACTGTCTAAAATACTTATTTACCGATGTAGGGGGCACAGAAGGTCAACGTCCATTGCATTCAATGGGACTTGACCTTGTTCCCCCCTACTTTCTCAAGCAAGCATTTGTTTCAGGGGTCCTTGTCAGTCTGTCTACATATTTAATTACTCAAACCTTTTGTACATTACTTGAGATGTGTTACAAATGTCTGCTAGCTCCGGGGCTATGGACTAAAGTATTAATCTACACATTTCCAAGATTCAAAGTATATACGCGTGCTTGTATTTTCCAAATAAGTTTGGTCAACGCAATTACCATTTGAAATTAACCAAGCTTGCAGTCCATTGACACGATACTGAAGCTGAACACCTGAAGGTGTAATGGCGCCCGGACATATTCCTCCCAAGTAACCAGGTACTATGTAGTGCAAAAGATCAGGAATGTGATATAAAATCACCTGTAGAAAGAAAAGATAGAGAAATAGAAGAGTACTTGATTGTTTTACAAAATTTAATGATATCATTTTTTTAATTTTTCAACATTATTGTATTTCTACCTTACATTCTTTATCCATATGAACACTTTTCTGACATTGAACCTTATTCATAATTTGGATTGAAAGTTTTAAGTGGACGATGAAAGATGTTTCTTTTTCAACTTAAAGGTCCCAGGAAATGAGATGATAAACCTACTCCAAATCTTTACGGGACATTCCATTCCAATAAACAGGGCCAGAAAAAAGAATACACTACCAGTGACATCATTAGTGAAACTATTGATTTTCAGTCAGTGTCATGAATAGATTCACACCAGTCACCTGGGATTTTCTATTACTCTCTGAAAAATCAATAGTTTTACTAATGATGTCATCACCAACCCAAATATTGAATGCTTTCTAGTCCCTCCTTGTAGACTTGACACAAACCACATCAATTTTATTTGCATTTCCTGGGACCTTTAACAAATTGCAGTAAAGTAAATCCAAGCGACCGTGAGATTTCCAAAACGTTTTGGACACAGTCCACTGTTCGGGAGAAGAGACATTTTGAATTCACGGAATCAATAACATCTCAATTCACAACACAGTTCAGTATGTCAGCGATTAAGAAATCATTTGATAGGCAGTGGAACAAAATTACATCTTCTGACTGGACAAATGCAATGCGACACATCCTTAATGTGGAGAGCTCTTGTTGGGATAAAGAGAACATTTATGCATCTGTGACATCGAAATTGAACACGTTTTGTTGAAATTAGCAGAGAATTCTGACAGCGAGAGCGAATCGGACGCAAGTGAAGATTATTGAGCGGTAAGTTGTAATTTAAAACATACCTATAAAACATAGCATAGCAAATGTTGAATACAACAATTTTCAGAATAAAATCGATAAACCTATAGAACATAACATAACAACCAGAATTTATAATGCGCCAATTCCAAAATATGATCACAGCGCAACAAATAAGACAAACATAAAAAACAACAACAACAGACGACCAACCAGCAAGATTATTGTGTTGGAAAATATATATGCTTATAAAACCGTTTGAAACTATCAATGGTGGGAGCATCACGGATGTGGCAAGGGAGACTGTTCCACAGTGAAGGCCCTGTAGCAGCAAAAGCTTTGTCACCAATATTTCTCCTGGTACGTGGTATGGAAAGAAGAGATTTGTCAGATGAAGAGCGAGTGACTGGTCCCTGTGATGGTCTGGCTTTCAGTTTTAACTTTCAAATATCTGCATAAACTTTATAGCGTCTGCGTGCATGATATAGGCCAAGACAGTAAGCGTAAAAAAACATATCCAGTTTGACCTCTTGAGATGTTATTGATTCTGTGCATACAAAATGCCTCCTCTCCTGAACAGTGGACTGTGTACAAAAAGTTTCACGGTCGCTTGGATTTACTATACCTAACGGTCCATTGCTCAACTTACCCCAACTTTTGTTTCAAATTTGACATTTGAAAGAAGAAAACAATACGGTATAAATGCTCGGATGCATAAATGAAGAATGTGTGTTGTATCACTTGTATTGGCCTATAACGACAAAAAACAAGTACTCTACAGGCGAGCTTTAACTCCATTCTGAAGACAAAATCCAAATGTTCAATATATCCCTCATTTTACACCAGACAAAGACCAATCATTTGTTTACCTGAAAGGCAACCCAAGGAAGAACGATTCTGAATCCTTCTGCTGTGACTGGAGGTAGCTGATGGAAGAGATCGGTCAATGTGACATCACCATTAATGAAGCCCAATATAGGTGACGTCAGAGCGCAATCATAGTGAGTACATGCCACATGAAAGTAGAATACCATAAGAGGACATAATGACAGAAGCCCAATAACCGACACTAGGCTTAGTAAGTCTACTTCCCTGGAATCAAAAAACAAGATTTTACACATTGAAAGACCCTCAGGAGAGGATGACTTAGGCTCATTTATGTGTGCGTGGTTACACGTGACAAGGAAAAACAAATATTCGAAGGAACCTCAAAGGCTGTGGTCTGAAGGGCTTATTTCTAAGAAAGTTTTACCTTTAATCCCTTGGCTGGTATTCTCAAAGGGAGACTAACTTTAAATCTGGGTTTAAACCAGGGTTAGTCCTACATGAGTGGAAAGTTAAATGTAACGCGTGAGAAAATTCCTCATGGATGGACCATTCCAGCCTATCCTTGAGAAATTTTCTTACCCATTACAGCAAATTTTAGAGTATGTTGGAAGGAAAGAAGGCCCACTCATGTAGAACTAACTGTGGTTTAACTTTAATCCCGGGTCTAAAGTTAGACTCCCTTTGAGAATACCAGCCCTTGTGTACAACCGGCCGATTTGATTGGTTATTCCTATGTTTGTGTGGAGTAATAGACAATCAGAGACATGGTGAGAAAAGCTTAAAGGTGCATACAAATGGTATATTTTGATTCGGGTACTCACGGATGTTGTGTCATTTTATTCAATGATGCAATCAGAGATACTGTAAAAAGGTGGTAGATCTTAGGGGGTTACATTGATCGCATATCCTATCGGAACGACCTTAACAACACACAGAATGGGCAGTGTTTTGTCCAACACTAAATACAAAGTTACATGGTAATTCTAAATTAGTCACTGCAATAGAGCATAAAGAACTGTGATAAGTATATGTATTGCATTTGCATTTATCAACCACAAACAGAGATCATGTCGCAATACCTGCAGAATTCGGCGCATTGCCAATCTTAATTAGTGTACATGCAGAAATTAAGAAGTTTTTCTTTGAAAAATTACAGTTTCTCCCAGGAAATATTTCTCATTTCCCCAAGGAGAAATTTGTTAACTATGTTTAGTAGTTGCACTGTGATTGGTTGGAATTTCTCCACAGCGAACAATCAACAATCTTTGGTATGTTTACTGTGATTGACTGGAATTTTTCCTCGGAGAAAACCGCATTTCTAAAATGATTGGATATTGGCCTATTGGGGGTTTGCTAAATCAGAATATCAGAAACAAATCATAAAAAACAGCTTTTGCATGTCTGTAACAAGTATAGGTATCCTAACATACCCTACAAGTGCTAAGACTGAAAGCAACTTTAATTTTATTCATTACTGTCCTCTTATCTCTGAACACTACTGTTTTGTTCCTTTTCTGTCAGTTTTTTAGTTGCAAAAAATAACTTATGAGAATTCTACGGACTTTGCTCTCAAATCTCGTAACCACAGTGCAAAACCAAAGTCTGGGTTTTAGCAGTTACACTAATGGTGCTACATGAATGGAGAATCCGGTGACAGAATCAAACGCACCACTTTTGGTTTTTAAACAATGGGTTTTAGAATCCACACTGTATTTTTACATCAATTAGTTTCATTTCAATACTAATTTGAACACAATTGCCAATGTAATAGATGTTACAAAATTACACTAACTATAGTGATGATAGCAACAATTTGTTTTAGAAGTAGCCCCATCTTTATTTAAAAAATAAGACCAAAACTGTAGATTCTAAAACCTATGTGGTGTTAAACTTTATACTTATACCAAACACCCTTAGTGTAACCGTTAATATCCCAGTTATGCAGTGTAGTGAGATAGTTAATTAACATAGTGATTTCTACTAGTTAGATATACCATGCTCGTCCCCATTCTCCAACTTTACGACCATCATCAAGTAGAGTTCCGTTTGTATCTTCGTCCTCTTTCCGTTTCCCACCTACTTTTCTCGATTTTGACCGGGCCATGAGAAAACCTGTGAACACGGTATTAAAGAATATGAAGATCAATTCTGATAACTTAGTTACCCAATTTCATCTCGAATTGTACCATATCTCCTTATAACAACACATATGCCTCCATCACTTCATTTTATGATGATTGTCTCATAATATCCCCGATTAAGCTAAACTGGACTGACTTAGTGTGGAATTTGCTATTGCCTCGACTTAACAGCATAACACGACTAACAACACCCAGCGGTACATTCTGCCAATCTGTTGAGATAAATACATATTTTCTACTCGTAATTTTCGACTCATTCATTCATTGTGAAATAATACCTTCGGTTAAAGCAATAATGGATCATTTGAAGTATGGGAGGCCTCCATGACCAAAAAATTGGACTTTTTTGGCTGATTGAGTTTGTTTTGTTTTGTTTTGAAAATGATACGATCCAAATATTAAAGTTCCAAGTTATATATATAGTTTCCCTTAAAGGTGCAACGAGAGATTTCAAGTCATCCATATTTCCTGTGATATATAGTGATTTCATATAGATTAGATATTCATTAGATCCCCACCTTTTATTTGGCTACAGAAAATAACTTAAATAAAACAAAAGGCGATTTGTATATGTTTATATTTCAATAGAAAAGATTTGGTTCCTATAAGAATTAGAAAATTTTCAATTTTTGGACCCCAAAGAAGAAACGTAAAAACAGTTTCTCAGCTTTCCGTTCAGATGGTGATATCTTTGATAGAAAGCTTTACACCAGTGCCTAAGTCAGAATTTTCACAATTTTAGGGACACCTGTTATTTGAAATATCTCGTTGCACCTTTAAAATGCCATAAAACATCGGAATCACCGATTAGTATAAAAAAATTAGTATAGGAAAGTGCGTGAAAGTAGGACACCCGTTTTTTCTAATGTTTTAAAGCGAATTAAAGAAGCCTGTGCACAACTCTATAGACTCAATCATATCATAAAGACCAATTGTGGTCAAATCTAGATTTTCAGTCAATGTGATAATCCTCCTTTAACCCTTTAAAAGATTGACCAGTGGACATTAACAATTTATCTTTCAGAGATTTTCAATGTCAAAAGATATCGCGTGGTATTAAAACTCCAAATTTATAATCTAGCACGTTAAGACATTGAACTTTTCTGATAAGCTCATAATAATTGTGATATCGTTTTGGCAACAAAAATCTATTTATATTTACACCTTTTATCATTAAGTTGATTGATAAAACAAAATAATATTACTAGAAAGAGAAACAAATTCGTTAGTATTAATTTATCCTCATCCTCCTTCGACTTTGGTCGAGACACACTTCTTTGGGTCCACACCAAAACATAGGATTAGTAGCAGTGAAATGCTGCTACGTGAATATGTTGTCATATCGGTGCTACTTATTTGTAAAACACCAACCGAGAACATATCGGAGGTTGGTGTTCTAAAAACAAATGTAAATTTATGGAAATTTGTACGTAGGTATGCCATATACGATGCTCCAGCAATACTTTTTACTAGGCTTGGCAACACCGAGTCATGCATTACGGAATTAAGCACACCAATCATAACGGAGTACTAAAGACTAGGATAGGTTCTTACATGAACACCTAGCAGTTTGTATCGTCAAACTATATACTACCTGTGTCCCTAAAATAGGCGGTCATCAAAGATACACAAAGCAACCATATCGCAACTCCTTATCAACCCTTTATTGAGAATATCACATACCGGTCTGGAGTGGGGGCAGTTGCTCACTCTTGGTTCGAAATATTAGGAGGAAATGGAAAAAATGAGGATTGCAACTAACTTTGGCCAACATTAGGCCAAAATAATGAGAACTAGGCTAATATTTAGTCCCCTTTACGACTTTTGGAGCAAGTCACCTCGACAACATGGGAATTCTACTACCCTGGCTCGATTGCCTCTGTACGCCAATGCGTTGACAGTATTTGACGCATAGTTTTACATACGTTTGATATTTTAACATGTTATATATGCAAATTGATTCAAAATGCATGCAAATGAATTTACTTACGTACCCTTTAAGAATTTCCGGCACCCTTCAAAGTTATATAAATCGGCTAATTAGAAAGCTGAAAACGTCGGCCTGATCCAAGGAAGAAGACTGGCGTGTCGTTGAAGAAGACTGGCGTGTCGTTGACCATTAACATGATTAATATAGATCTAAAGGCGCAAGAGGTATAATAGCCTACCGAAATGGACCGTGACCCGATACTCATAGCATTCTCAATGGTTGAAAGATTACAGTGTTGATCTAACTGAACTTTATACAAATACTGCTGTATTTTTAGATTATTATCAGCCTGTAATGACCAAATCCAAAATTTATGACAGCTAGTACAATATCGCTAGAGAATTTGAACATCCTTTGGCTGATTTTATTATATTCACTTTGTCGTTTTGCAAAAACTTGCACATAAATATAACCGTTAAATTGGGTGTTACACATGCGTAAGAGATGCAAATACATAATATAAATTTCGCAGTTCTTGGTTTAACCCTGGAGCTAGCAGACATTTGTAATACATCTCAAGTACAAAAGGTTTGAGTGATTAAATATGTTGACAGCCTGACAGGGATCCCTGAACGCGATTCTTAAGTGCTGCAAATGGTGCCTTACGAGAGGGGCCAAGACAAAGTTTGTACAGGGGTCAAATTTTTAAATAGATCCAATCATGTTGAGGTGTATACCACATTATGTGTCTAACCATAAGGAATCAGAAAAGGTATAGTTTGTAATATGTACAGCCTAAAGTTTCAGAAATATAGGTTAAAACAGCAAAAAACAATAAAAGGGGTCAATTTCAGTTGTACAGGGGTAACCAATGCACCCCACTTAAATTCTAACAAGATTTTTAGCATCTCTAAGACATCTCCTTATAATGAATTTAATGTTACCAAAATCAAATATTTTCTCATGGGGTCCGTTTGGTAGCCATCTTGGATCTAAAGATATCAGTCATATAAAGTTAATCGATTTAGTTGAAAAGCATGTAATATGATTGGTCTCATCATAAGGAATTTAAAGATGCACTATTGAGATTGCACTGAGGATGAGTTCCGTAACTCTGATGCATTTACCAAGCAGGATTACTCAGTCTTTCCAAGGGACGTCTCCAGAACAACAAGGAAAGATTAAGGAAAGAAGTCTCGTTTTAGATCCAGCAGGAAACCGATGTTCTCGAAGAAACCTTCGAGGGCGGGTATGGATCTGCAACCAAATTGACGTACACTACTAGCCTAACAGGGAATCGAACCCGAGTCGCATTGGTTAAAGATGAATGAATGACTGCTACACCATCCCGCCCAGCCCAGGAATAACGTGCCAACAAATGCAAATCAAATAATCAACCATAGTAAGAAAAATTTGCAAGAAAACAATGTTTTAGTGTAACTTTATGCAAGAATACAGAACATAATGTACAAGCCAAAATAAACATGAATGCTATACTAGAACAACAACTTGTTATCCGTTTACGATCAGTAGAATGATGCTTTATTCAAACAGTATCAATACAAACCTTATTTCAATGTATGTACATGCATGTATTACACAAACGAATAGAATTTCCTCAAATTCAGCCAAAATTACAGCCATAATAGAAGATGTGGTATTAAAATATTATATTGAAATCAACCTCGTTGTCACTTTTACAGTATCCAATTTATCGCTTCAAAATTCAAAAGTAAAAACTATTTCCCCTGTTACTCAAGTGCTAACACAAGCTAACAATTGTTTTTAAGTTACAGTTTTTTGTACAACCCATAATTTAATTTGTACATTTCAGGACAGTAAATTGAAACGAGAAAAGAATCTTTAAAAAAATCTTTAAAAACACGATTCTCTCGATTGTTAAATCACTATGCAAGAAAGTGCTATTTTTTACCCGTCATCAAATTTACTAACTGGCGGTATATCAAGGAGAAAGTCAACTGTTGGGTGAAACTTTATTGCACATTAAAATAACATTTCAGTGTACATTTTACATTTTTGTAATAGGTTAAAGAGTTTATTTTTTTCCATTTTTCAAGGGGGCTTATTTCCTTTGAACTGTTTTAGTTCATTAGCTTTGCATGTCAATAGTAGGCCAAAAAAGCAAGTTTGTTTCCAGTACGATGCGCACATTCTGGAGCCATTTTAAACGGGTGTGATTTCATCATTTCCGTTGGAATTTTCTTAAATTAAACAATAAAAATGCATTTCGCATTTTGGGCTACCTACTAAAAACAAACGTATTTTGCCTAATACTATTAAAATAACAAAAGTTCTTCACACCTCCTTCAACACTTACATTTTGTACAAAATACGTCATTTTAAAAATGTACCATACGAGAGAGCGCGTTTCCGCGACAGTCTGAACTCGACACACTAACGCCAATAAATGCATGATTGATATGATTCACAAATTCTGATGGAAGTAGTCTGAGTCCACCGCCGCATTAGTGGGTTACAAATGTACTAATTCCTCTACCAAAGATGATATATCGCTCATGATAAACTACCGTCACGGTGGTATTTCACTTATGTCTATTGCTCACTGCAAAGTATGCAACAGGATTGGGCCGGGCCTCACATCATTCACATTGATCGTCTACTGGGGAGCAACCAAGATGTTTTATCAAGCTGTTTTAAGGCAGCCCGCGCCCTTTTTGGTAGACGTTTCATATAGAAGTCCCATTGATGCAAATGAGGTATTGCCATTCATTCCGTCAAGCACTACTGCACAACGTTATACAGCGCATGACGGAACAATTGTAATACCTCATTTGCATCAATGGGACTTCTATATGAAACGTCTACCCCCCTTTTTATGGGTATAAGTCATGGGTCTTTACCAGAAGATCAATGCCTTCGAAACGTCACACTACAGGGTCATGTTAAAGTAAACATACTTGTGGATAATAGGATTCCAAATGAGACCATCTGACTAACACCGCCCCACTGAACACCAGAGTCAAGACTCGCCAACTCGAATTTCTAGGCCATATACTTCGTCTCGAAGGTGACGAGCCAGTGATAGAATAAGCCCTGTATGTTTCACTCCGTGGAAGGAGGAAACCAGGACAGCCTCGCACTCAGAACCTCCTGGAATATACTGCAATCAATCAACATTGCTTAAGCATTTGGAGAAAACCTGTAGTCGCCTGCTTTGCAGTCTACTGTTTTTCACCAAATTGATGATGTCTGAAAATACCAAATGTATTGCACAACGCCCCGGCACAACGCAGGGATGCAAGTACTCATCAGACATGTGCAACAAATGATCACACTCGATTGTTCAAATCAATGTATTCAAATAAGAATAACATCCTGTAATAGTTCGTATCTAGGTATAACTGATCGGAACAGTTACCACATTCAGAACAATTTTTCCAATACTATATGCTCTTCTTTAAAATCAATAACATTATGCCGTTCCTTTTTAAAATAGCTTTTACATGTCTCTTATGTGCTATGCACCAAATATTTACTTCATCTTATTTTTTAATAATAAGTTTTATACTGTTTAAGATAAATGTATTGCACAAAACGGGAATTAATGCTGGAATTGGGCGGAAAGACGAAGATATTTGAAAATAAGATCAAGTGTATAGCCAACTTTGTAAAGTTAAACCCCGTTTCAACTTGTGTGAGAAGTCCTAAGACAGGAAGAACAATATCGAAAGATGAACATGGTGGATACTATAAATTATGCAAACTATAGCCTCTGTTGTATCAAAAACCCTATAATTAACAGCCTGCTGTACATACACGAATTAATTTTGACATTGAGACAATTACAACGTTTAACATTTTAGAAACATCCATTGAGAACATCAGAAAGATATCAGCGTAAAACTTGCGAACATAAAACATGCGAATACTGGTGCGAACACATATCTACTTTCAGAAAATTGCAATAAAATCTCTACGTTGCTGAATAAGCGCCTTCTCTGGAGTAATAACCAATATCTTATGGTAAACTTGCTGATTACTTTTTAACTTTTAATTGGGAGAGCTCTTCTGTTTCATTTAGAAGGTAGTTGTAGGGCGCTTTCACGGTCAATAGGTTAACTTGGCCAGACCTGTCCTCCAGAACAACTCAAGCATGCAAAGAATACAAAAGAACCACCTGCATAAATAACTGAAATGTTCAGGTGAACCAGGTGTATGTATTGTATTCTTCGCATGCTTTGGTGATTTGGAGGGCAAAAAAGGTCCATTCAACATAATATGCCTTGTTAAGGGTCCTGTACGGAGAGAGACAGTAGGGATGTTTAACTGTCATGCACAGGGCGTGGATAGGTGTACGTGGAATGTGGAATGATTTTGTGCATGCATCAACCTAAAAACGAAATTCCTTGTTTTAACCACTCCACATGGCTATATCCCTTGAGAACGTTGATGGGCGTTAGAAAAATAAGTATGAAAGGAGAATCAATAACAGTCAGTAACAGCGAAATACTAAGTGAATTGATAGGGAACTGAGTATCATTGGGAAGGTCTGGAAATGGGGATCAGAATCAAAGAAGGAAAAGGTTTCTCTGATAATAATTGATAGGCTATCACGAATAGATTTTTAAAATATGCCTGGGATCAACCTGTAGGGCACTTTTGAAGTATACTCATCCCAAACTTTACCATACTTTGCTTTACAACGATGTTCATCCCGTATACACCTATGTGTCAAGAGTATAAACATGAATACAATGTAGAAATACGGCATGATGTGTCCATTAAATCCACAAGCGAGACAGTACGCGGCAGATCCCATCAAGTCACCGGTGTAATTCATGTGCCGTGTTAACAAAACCCCACCAGCCGGATAACAAGAGTTTACTATGGCGTTCCTTGCCGTCGCTGCTATAGTACGTTGCCTCCAAATACTTGGGTTTTTCTCCCCAAATGAGCCCTTGGCCGTCTGTGCGACGAAAGTAATCTTTTTGTGCGTTCACGGAGCGGAAAATGAAGTAGCCAGCCAAACCAAGGCTAAATATTGCCGCTGCTACTGGCAGTGAAAGATTCACGGGATGGTATGCAAGGTAGAAGCCCTATGTGGAGAATCAAGCACAAGAGAAAATTATTACAAATATATCAAATTTTACATTGAATTGCTGTTCGAGTCTGTTTTATGTTGTTTGTTGAGTTCAGTATTTATGCAGCATTCCTTTGGTGTAAGTTGGGGAAAAAATCTATTATGCCGTTGCATGCTTTATCTTTGTTTTTGTTTTTGTTTTTTGCTTGTTTTTGCTCATCATACAATCACGCACACCCCCGTCAAAGTTGCGAGCCCCACTCCTCCATCTCTAACTAACTATAGCTAATGATTTTCGTTACCGATTTATCAATTTCCACTAAATATACACATTTAAAGGGGGATGGCCCGATTTAAGGATATGAAGTTTTCATCTTAATAGATTGTCCTTTACTCCAAAACCCCGTCTGTAAAGTTTCGCGCCGATATTTAAATCCGTTTTGATGCGAGAGCTAAAAACGTGATTTTGTAAGCCCCATAGAGTACTGTGTAAAATTAATATTGGTCGACCAAAATGGAGCACATTTTTGCTCATAACTTCCAAACTACACATCCTTTGGCTCTAAGATTTCACAGGGTAAATGAGAAAAATAGTAGCTTTCTTCTGATACCAAAATGTTGACCACTTCCGGTAAAATCTGGGCTTCTGGGTACGAGGCTATTAGCGATCGGGCCATGGACCTTTAAGTAACGATACTCGGGGTAGCTTCAACATTTAACCGCAGGTTGACTGGTTGTTCATGACGGTTCGGCCTTTTAAAGTCTGAGAACAATAAAACAACTGGAACATAACGGGCAGAATCGACAAGTACCGGTGGTTGAATTTTTACCAACCCCAAACTTACTGTTTGTTTATATAAGAAATAATAAGTAATAATATGTGTAAGGTGTCATTGTTTTACCTAATGTATCATACGTTACATCTAATATGCAAGTCAGTATCAATAATAAGAAATGTGAAACGGTTGCAGTGATGACAACTATTAAAGTATGTTTTTTATATGCAGATTTCGTGCATGAGGAAAATGCAAATAAATTTGTGGGTATTATTTTCTTTATGTCAACGATTGTAGTAATATCAAATCTTATGTTTTAGGGGTCATGCATGAAAACAAGATTGATATCTCACAGGGCATTTTTTTTTTTGTTTGTTTTGGTTTTGTTTTTGTTTGTTTGACATATGTATGGATTTTACTATTACAGTATTAAAGTTAAATTATGCCTATTTATGCCGAAAAATAATTGGTTGGTGTACCAGTGGACTGTAGATGATTAAGTTTTAAACACCCTCACTTGGGTGGTTACTGACCCATTGTTCGTTGTTCTAAAAAAATATTTTAGTATCATTACATTACGGCATTAAGGCTTTATTCAACCCCGGTATTCAACAGCTTAGATTGTAACATTATCATAACACACGTATCATAGCTCCATTGAATAATGACGTATCTACATCATGCTCATACGAAAAGTAGTATATTTATCTATTCGATTGTATTATTTGTTTAAATAAGATAAATTCAGCACCCTACACAATAGCTTTGTTCAAGGTTGTTTACTTTGAGAATAACATACGATATTTGCAGATAATCATACTAACATCTGCATGAGTAAATATAATATGTCTGGAAAGCACATAGATCACAAACGACAATTGAAATGGGGAGTAATTCTAAATAAGTTGCACAATGTAATAACGCTGTAAATATGGTGCATTGGTAATAGACACACATTACATGAAACCAGTTTTGAGACACGTGTTTAGTCTAGTTAGACACAAAGTTACGTCTCTGTGTAAGACATGCTTTAATGTGACGTATCTATGTAAGTCAAACATAAGTCATGTTTTATGTAATTGAAGCCACTACAGTTTCGTTAGATGCGTCTATGAAGCCAGTTTTGGAGGGACACGTGTTTAGTCTAGTTAGACACAAGTCAAGTCTCGTGTAAGAAATGCTTTAATGTGAGTATCTATAGATGTAAGTCAAAAATAAGTCATCTTTTGTGTGACTGAACTCTCTTACAAACGAAAGCGTGAAAACCACTCTAAAAGAGTGAATCTCATCCAAAAAAAAGGAGCCAGCTGAGTGACGCATCTTTTAGATGAGTCCATCAAAGAAAGAGTGAAAAACAATAAACTCTAAGGAAAGAGTGAACTGAGAACTCCTTTTTAGAGTGAACTAGTCACTATTATAGAGTTGTAATTCTTCGTTGTGATGAATTTGTTTGTTTGGAATATATTGTATGTGTAGGTATTAATTCAATAGCATCGTGACATGAATGAATATGTGGGCGCATCATTGGCTTGATTCAGTGAGACATGCGTGATGTGGCATGCAGGACGTGTATGATCATAAAATGCATGCCCGTGACATGCATGAGTGTGCGTTTGCTACATGTGTAAGCCTAGCCTGGCGCAGACTACCGTATGTACGAGTGATAATAGTAAATAACATTCAATGCTTCTCCACACTGTGTCTGTAAATGCTATGACTGTGCGACCGACCACATAAAAATATACTCACCCGTGAAGATATCTATGATTCTTCACTAATTTCAACCGTTAGCTGACGGTCTCACTTAACTCGTCCGCCCATTGTTGTTCGAAATAATCACACGATTTGCGGCGTTTCTTGATTGGCTATACTTCACTCCGAAAAAGAGTGAGAATTTCCAATCTTTTAGAGCTAAAATTCCGGTCGATAAGAGTTCGAGTGGGCTTCACTCCGAAGAAGAGTGACATTTAGAGCCACTCGGTAACAGAGAGAACTCGGTTAACCGCGAGTTAAGGTTGCAGGTTGCATTTTCTCGCTCTGTTAGAGCTAAAAGCCACTGATTAGAGTTAATTTAAAATTACTCGAATTCAGAGTGATTTTCACTCTTTCATTTAAGAGATGAAGACCTACAGTTTCGTTAGATGCGTATATGAAGCCAGTTTTGAGACATGACTTGATATGGAGGACACATCTTCATGTCTTAAATTGTTATTTTCATTGTGTCTATGTTGAGAAGTATCTATTACCAAGCCATGTCTTAAAGGCTGACTTAGAGGTTTCGAAAAATAATGTTGGTCTAGTTAATTAAAAAAACAGGCATTATAATAAAGATAGTCACCTAAAGGCTAATCCCAAGTTAGAAGTGTAGAGATAAATCGATTTTCCTTTTCATGCAGTAAACATTTGTGCAACAGTATTCAGTGCCCTACGTTACCATGTATAACAAAAATTCAGGATGCGGAATTTATAACAAAGTTGTATTTTCTATATGAAGGACTTCGAGTTTCGCCTTAGTTATTTCGCAAATGAGTAGTATATGCGACGGGAGATTAAAACACACGATTTTTTTTAAATTGAGTGCGTCTCATCGGGCAATATCCGAGTCAGCAGCTAGTCCATCTAGAAGGATCCTCGTTCCCCCGTGTTCATCCCCCGTGACCTAGCCACCGAGCGCGAAGGGTCCTTATAGTATGGTTATACGGCAGCAAGATAAATCAATCACAAGTCAGATTTTTATGCAACATGAAGACACTTCGTTTCCTGAGATGTGTCTTTGAAGCCAGTTTTAATACATCTTTTCTTCTTCTTCTTCTTGCGTATGAGGCAGCAGCTAAATAGTTGTATGCGTTGGAGCCAATTCACTGTTGATTGGTGGGGTTTGAGAATCTGTGTCCACCGGTGGACGAAAGGTAGGCACTCATTGAGAAGTGATCCGAAGTCTGTGATGGAGAACCACATTGGCAGACTTCCTCAGACTGGGGTAAGGACTGTTTGTTAAGGAACATGTGTAGAAACTCCTGGAATCCATCTAGACATCGTGGGCCGCATTGAATCAAGAACTCTGCTGGTATGGTATCAGGGCCAGGGACTCTTTAGTGGCTGATAGCAGAGGTAAAGCTCATCTAGTGAGAAGGATGTTGAAAGTGACCGTCCACGCCGGGGGATCGACGAAGTTTGGTGATCTCTCTTTGGACAGAGCGAGTGTGATCCTTATTCAATGTTCTTGAAACGGCCATTTGCGAGGAGTGCTCAGCAATTGAGTTGGCAGTCATGGACATTCGATGGTTTGGAATTCTGCCGGGGAGGCGGTTTATAGTCTTCCAGGCCTTCATGCTGGAGTGGGTGAAGTCGATGAATTGGACAGTCTCCTCCCAGCGCTCA
The DNA here is from genome assembly GCA_023653785.1 of Ophioderma brevispina. Classification (NCBI taxonomy): domain Eukaryota; kingdom Metazoa; phylum Echinodermata; class Ophiuroidea; order Amphilepidida; family Ophiodermatidae; genus Ophioderma; species Ophioderma brevispina. The sequence continues at coordinate 22,154 of JAMKCH010006198.1, forward strand.
ACGTGCGTTTCCTGTCCAAGCAGTTGTCAGATCTGAAGCCTTGATGAAGCTTCTTCCCGGGTTCAGGCAGTCTAGGAAATCATTGTAAAGAGTATTACATTCATCATCCCAGGATGGAATATAACTGCGACGGCAGTCACTTGGGATGGGGTTATTTGCTATATTAATAATGAGTTGACACAGTGCTGTGTAAGAATTGTCCAGGTTGGAGGAGGTTGGTGTCGGAGGTTGGGCACTTCTGCATCCACCAGGTTCTTGAACTGGTCCAGTCTGCCTTGCGGAAGTTCACCTTTTCACTGGCTTTGTTGGGACAGGCTTAGCAAGGCTCTCTGAGCGATCAGTGATGGAAAGCGGTCGAGAACGGTACGGTGAATGGAGATGGTGTCCATGTTTGCCAAAAGCAAGGTCAGGGTTGGTAGACGTATTCCACCTTCCCGAGTTGAAAGTGTCTGGTTGAACAAAAAGGCGGGAACAAAGAAAAAGCCAAGGCAACAAACCAACAACCAATCACCGGCCCTATCCCCCCTGGGGTCCAAGCTCCACCCCCGCCCACACCCATCTCAACCCCGGGTCCCTCCCCCCCACGGCCCCGCCCCCCCCCCGCCCCCCCCCCCCCCCCCCCCCCCCCGGGGCCGTGGCGGTCGGTAGAAGTTGTTACCCCAGATTTTGAGGCCCATTCCTCTAGTGTAGCTCCATCAGGGTTGTTTCCTGTAACCCCAGTAATGGCTATTGCTATTAAAGTCGCCAGCATAAATACAGAGTGCACCATAAGTTGGTAGAGAGTGTGCTTGAAGCCGATGGTTATGTGGCTTGTAGACATTGGTGAACATGAAACAACCTGCAATTGGGTCGTTGCCCATTACAGGGTGGAGTCTGCAGGAGAGGTTGACAATGTGTTTCATCCTGGGCTGACGTTACTAGCAAACGGTGGCATCCGTGGGTAGCGCTCGGCGGTTGTGCAGCTACGGTGTAGCCGCAGATGTTCAGAATGGAACTGTCAATAGCGTGGTCTCTTGGAGGAGAATTGCAGTGACTTGATGCGTATGTGTGAGGTGTGCGATGATGTTTATCTTTGCCCTAGTGAGACCTTCCACGTTTAGTTGTAGCACTGAGATGCATCTGACTTGGACATCTGGTGAGCCTGCATAATAAGGGACGTGTGCCAGACTTGCATCAGATTTTAATACATGACATGATGAAGGAACGTCTTCGTGTCTTAAAATGTGTTTCATGTCTGCATTGTCTTGTTTTCTATTGTTGAAGAAGCTTGAAGAATCTATTGCCAGCCATGTCTATAGTGATTTGGGCAGTGAACATGCAATTATATGTATATATTACATATTTGACTTTTTTGTACTTCATTTTGTCCCCAGGATCACAAATATGATCATATATTAAAAACATTTAAATAAAAGGGTAATAATTGAAGACCTTTAAGTGTTTTTAAATGATTAAAAATAATTTGACACGCTCTCAGGTCAGATGAATTGACATTGTCTCCTACCTGTAGTGTGTACATCCAAGGAAGAACACACAGTCTCCCCAGCCGAGCATCCAGCCGAAATGATCGTGATGGATATCAATGGTGTTAGATACCAGGCCTCATCTCAGAAGTAATCAACCCACATAATGGCCCTGAATATGATGAATTGAAATATACAAGTAAACACCGGAACATGGAGTCGCACATTTAAAATTACTAAGAAGAAAACCACACTGATAGCGAAAAGGACTGCTGATTGTTGAATGAAATAATTATTAGTTTCAACCATCTGTGATTGGTAGTAATAGAATTATAATTATGACATTTGTGTTAAAGCTTATTTAAAAGCTTTAAACAGTTTGTCTTGTAATTTATTTGTATTTTTTATCCTGACAGTGTCCAAAATAGTATCAATATTTAAGCTGCATAGAGTTTTCTTGCTGCAAATAATCATTTACCTACGGAAGCGTCAAATACTTCAATCATACAAAGACCTTTCTTGTTACCCTGCTTTTGGAAAGTCACCGGTTTACATCTGTAGCATAAAAAGCCGTGTTTGATTTAAAATATATCCATATAGACGTCCAATTCCATACCTACATCTCAAAAGTTATTTTGCTAACATATACTGACCACATTAATGTTAATGTTATATGTGGTTATACCAAACCTGCCCAAGCTTCAGCACATTCTTGGCAGCCCGCCATGGTTTGGATACCAGAATATGAAAATGTTGTTATTTGTTCATAGTAAAGTAAAACAACATTTGAAATCGTATATTATAAAGTTGTTTTCCCTTTTATACCTCCTCAGACTTTACCACCCACCACTCCAAAAACATCCTCCCCCCCCCACTTAAGGAAGTTTAAAACCTTTGTGAATTTTAATGAGAGTGATTATATACCTTCATGAGTCCAAGCCAAATAAATGTCCAGTTTCGGGAATTCCAAACTTACAACATACGTTTCTAGCAAAATGATTCCAATTCCAATAAGTATGTTTCTACCTGTAAAATGTTCACAATCCACATGGAGTTCGTCACGTAACCCAAGTGTGTGATACTGATGAAACGCATACGACAGAGTGATAATTGTCCACGTACAATCCCCAGGGCCGACATTGAAGAACACTTGAAATCAAACCACTACCATGCGAGGGTTAAACCTCTATGCCCATCATGAAGTCGTAGAAGATGTTGCAGAAGAACTGCAGTCCTTTTCACCAGATGGAAATGGAGGCTTGGATGAAGACGACGACGGAGGACGACGTAGCCAAGGCTGTTGGCTGTCCACAACATCTCACCCCAGTGGTCAAAAACAATAGGCCTGGGGAGAACCACTTGAACTTAAGCCCGTTAAAAGAAATAGAGCTGTGTGATTGCAATGAGAAGATATAAGCGTTCTGTATGTAGAACAGTGCAAAAGGGTCGTAACCAATAGAAAAGAGGAGAATGAGACATGTTGAAGGACCAATTTGGTGTTGTGTAGGAGCAAATGCAAAGATCTTTAATGTAGCACAGTGGACGTTTCTGTTCATGAAATTTTTAAGTCATTGTGTACCCATCTCGGTGAGCTGAAGGGTATAAATTGTGATAAAAAATTAAATTTTGTTTCAACTTTTATTTGCAACGTATATGGCATGGAACACTTTCAGTTTGTAATTTGGCAGGTAAACATTAAAATTGTTAAAAATGTGTTTGAGAAAGCTGTCCCGCAGATGGTCGTCCAAGAATTGCCGTCGTTCTTTTATTTAAAATGAATCAATCGACTTGGATTTCTTAACCTATGTGAAAAATACTCTTTGATGGACTTTGTTTGTGTTAAACGAACTGAATTGATTAAATTTTGTTGATAAAGCATATTGTTATTTTTATGTTATTTTTGATACGCCTGGGGTTACGCCAAAGACAAAATGGTATGATGTATAAAACCTTTTGAGTTATTTCTTAGTATACTAACCACATTGCTGTGTCTTACCGTTTGATATTAACCAAGCTTGTAACCCATTGACTTCATACAGGAGCTGTAAACCAGAAGGCGTGATGGCACCCCGACAAACTCCCCCTATGTAGCCTGGAATTATCTTGTGCAGTACATCAGGAATGCAATTGAGAAAGATCTATTCAACAGAAAGATAATAACATTCAAGCATATCGCATATAGCATTTAATCATCTCATAATACAAAAGTTCCTATACACAATTCCAGAGGGTGTTTCTTGTATGTGGGATATGTGTTCACTTTTGATTCAACATTTTCAATGAATTTGGCCAGACAACGCTGCCAATTACGAAAACTGAGTTATTACATTTAATTGTATAAGCTTCACTAAATGTTGAAATCACCTTGTTTCTAATAATAGTAAATAATACTAATAACCAGTTTTATATAGCGCTTAATCCCCGTAAACAGGCTCAAAGCGCGGTTGACAATTATTAGCAAATAATTACAATCTAGCAAAAGTTATAGGTCTTTACGGTGTACAAAAATAATGAGTAAAAGGGATTACCATCATATGTGAAGTAAAATCTTAGTCAAATATTAGTACATCTTACCCAACAACGCTTGAAGTTAGGCTCCATATTAATTAAGATTTTACTCAATATATTTTTTTCACGGGTCTTTCCGTAAAATGACCAACTTCTTTCTGACACACTTATAAATTCGGAAACCTTGACGAAATAAACCACATAAACCATATGGCTGATTCAGTTAAGGTTTCCGAATTCATAAGTGTGTCAGAAAGAAGTGGGTCACCTTACGCAAACACCAATTTTTAATCGTTATTTCTTATATTGTAAGGCCCTGTACTGTATCTTGGATCACCTTTTTTAAAGAAAACTAAGAGCGGCACTGATATCAAATACATTCCTACATGAGACAGGGCTCCAATGCTCCTAATCACATACAAGAAAACTAAGAGTAGCACTGATATAAAAACACAGTCCCACTTGAGGCAGGACTTCAATGCTCCTAATCACATACAAGAAAACTAAGAATAGCACTGATATAAAGACACATTCCTACATGAGACAGGACTTAAATATAAATGCTCCTAATCATATACAAGAAAACATAAAGTAGCCGCACTGATATAAAAACACATTCCTACATGAGACAGGACTTCAATGCTCCTAATCACATACAAGAAAACAAAGAGTAGCACTGATATCAAATATATTCCTACATGAGGCAGGGTTTACGTTTCAGTACGCCTAATCACACGTTTTGAGTAGACCCCTCATGAATCATTCTAGAACCACAATCAAGAATTGTTTTTCCCCAAATTGAAATGTCCATTGAGCCGCCATTGTGCCTCTCACTTACTGGTGTTGTATCATATCAACAACCAATGTTACCAATCATGTGAAAATGGACATTAAACTATCTAAGATTACCTTAAATGTCAGGATCCCCACATTTTTGCACAAAAAACGCCCGTATTGAATTAAAAAAAAAACAGTTTTGTTCTTCTCAACTTTACCACTTGCAGGTAACTTTACACAAGCAATTTTCATTAATTCAAAAATTCAAAAACTTCGACAAAAATTTAGATTGCTGTTTGTTTACATCCTGAAGAAAATGAATGATATCGGCTTTAATTTTGAAAGATTTTCCAATGAATATTTGTAACTAATCTATTTTGTGAATGAGAATTTAGGAAATGTAATTCTTTCGCACAAAAGGGAAACATAAATAAAAGCCAACATATAGTTGACAAAATGGCTAGTTTCTGTTATTAGATTGGAATCATTAAAAAAGTCCAAACCTCTGATTTGTATTGGTACTAAAATTCGTAATTGATTTCATACTGACTTTCTGATTTGTATCAATATGAAGGAATTTAATTTGCAAAACTTCTCATTCTCAAAATAGATTATTAATTTCCACATACGCGTGTTTGTTTGTTTGTTTAAGCTTTTGAATTAATTTCCATGCGAGGATGCATACAAACACACTCCAAATGTCCTTAGAAGCATTGAAGTCCTGCCTCATGCAGGAATGTGTTTGTGTTTGTATATAGGTGCCGTTAGTTTTCTTAAAAATAGAAGTAAAGGTGTTCTTAAAAATAGAAGTACGGATACTTTTCCAATAACACAATTAAGAAGGTAAAAATTCATTCGGTATGTGTTTTTCGTTTGTTTTGTTCTTGTTTTCTTTTATTGATGTGTTTGTCTATTATCTCCCAAAATAAAGTGAAAAAATAATAGAGCTAATAATCATGACCTAATAATTATAATAGAGCTAATAATCATGTTCAACAGGGAAAGTTTATTAACTCATTATGTGGAAATCGAAACTAATTAATTTGACTTTAAATCCCGAGTGTTAATCCTCAGAAATTCAGGTAATTGAAACAAACATATGTTAGTCATTTATTTTATAACAGTGATCACACCTACTTGGAAAGCTACCCAGGGGATGACTATTTTGAAGCCTTCCAGCGTAATCGAAGGAAGTTGGTACCAAAGTTCTACCAATGTGACGTCACCAGAAAGGATAGCCATTAGAGGTGCTGACAGCGCACAGTCGTAGTGAGTGCATGCCACGTGAAAGTAGAAAACCATCAAAGGACAAAATGTGAGTAGTGAAATAACAGTCACCAAACTCAGTAGGTCCGCTTCCCTGTTAATGAAAAATTAATTGAAAATGATAAACGGGTTACGATTTCAATTCTCGCGGTACATGAATGAGTTCTTCTTCAATCGTAATTGTTCCATTCAAAAATTGCGGCAATATATGTGAAATTTGTTATTTGTGCTGCAAAAACAATCGTCATATTTTTGATTTGGTTTAATTGTGATCTTTATTCACAGAATAAAGACAGATGCGTTCACAACTTATTTGCACATGTCTGTTCCGCCATTTGTTTTTTATAAAATAGTTTCTAATTTCGAAATGGCAAGCCCAAAATCAAAAATATGCTAAAGCTGATTAAATTTAAAAAGTACAATCCAAAACACGATATGATCATTTTTAAAAGTTTGTGCAAATTACCTAAAACATTGTAAGATTCATAAACGAAATGTTCTGAGAAATATATTCCTTTGCGCTTTGATATTCTGTGATTTTCGACATATATAATATCCGGTATAGATTCTAAAGCTTGTAGTATGATATTGTTGGATATATATTACACGATTGACATCAACTATATGTGCCAATTGCAAGTTGATATCAACTAGTCAAGCCAATGAGACTCCGAACTTCCATGACATTTGAATGTCCATGACCTTTTGCCAAATTGACAAAATCCAAGGATTTACAAAGACCTGGGAAATCGATCTATGCATGCTAATTGTGGTGTTTGCTCATATCGTATCCCTGGTGATAGAATAGGTCTTTTACCTATTTTGCAGTCAATTTGTTGATGTCGTTTTATTACACCGTAGTATCTAGCCACAGCTCGTCCCATGTCCAGACCTTACGGGCCCGTGGCCCGTCGACTTGTAGCACGCCATTAGTTCCCTGGGCCTTTCCGTTATCATTGGGGTAACACTTTTCTCTCTGCTAGCACTTTCTGGACTTTTACAGGCATCTGCTGCTTATAACAAAAACCGCCATAAAAAATAATGTCAAATACTAATTGCACACATTGACCAAAGACTACGATCTATTGAAAATAGAACCATGCCCCATAATATATTTAATATGAAATGACATGGTTAACTTTAAATGACATTGACTGAAAGATAAAATCCGTTGTAAATGTAACTAGATTAATCTCGGCAGTTGAAGACTACGTGAAGGAAGTATGTACATAGTTGAATCTATGATTATTGTCGCTCACGGTACAATATCCATTATCTATATTATATATATATATATGTATATATTATATATATAGTTATATATTAATAGATATATATATATATATATAAACGAAGTACAGCCAAACACCGTGAACGTAATTAGTAGACAAGAAATCAACACGACCCCAGTAATTGTAGTATTATGTCAGAGAGTATTAATGCACTACTCGAGTTTCGCCTTTCTGCTCTTCAGGTCAATACAATTAATTTTATACAAAGTAATATATCATGTTGTGTACCAACAGTTTGTACGCAGGTATAAACCGAAACGCGTGCGACATGACTACAAATACTAACTGGCGGCATAATATTGCCCGTGTTTGCGTGACAATAAAGATTGCGCGTGGGGTGGCGGGAATTTGTCATTTGGCGGTTTTTGTATATGAAATACCCACAATAATACATTTAAGAGCATATTCCCGTGTAGAATACAACTATCACGATTACATTTTGGAACAGGGTGGTTAAATAAGTTGTAATGGATTAACGAAAGTATGGTTAGCAAGGACGTATGTCATTTGTGGCATGAGTAAGTTGTGGGTGTTTTGTGTTGGAATGTGGGCGTGTTTGTTTTTTTGTTTGGTGTGTTGTGGTGTTGTGTGTGTCTATCTATATATATATATATGTTGTGTTGTAGTGTGTGCGTGCGTCGTGCGCGCGAGTGTCTGCGTGGTGGGTATGTGTATGTGTGTGTATATTTAAATGGGTCTTTGGTAAGTTTATGTTGAAATTGCTGTGTGAGTTGTTTCGTTCCTTGATCTGTCTACTTTGTGTTTCGTCAGAGAGCATTTGGTAGAAAGGAAAAATGGGTGAATTGGATCTTTGTTTTTTGACATCAAAATATGTTTTTGTTCATTGGGAGTTTTCTTGTGTAGTGTTCGCGATTTTTTGTTGTTTTGTATTGGGTAGCCCGTTGCTCAGATTGATTTTTGTCCCAATGGTATTGGGCATTACAGCCTTGCAAGTGATCGCGTAAATTACTTTTTTTGAAGTGCATGACATGTCGTGTTTGAATTGTAATGGCTTATGTTGTTTTTAATTTTATGCTGCCTGCCTTCTTTGATGTTTTGCATGTACCGCATCTTTTTTGTTGCTTTGGAAACTGTTTTGGTCTGATTTTGTTTTATTTGTGAGTTTTGCCTTTGTGATGAGTTTTTTTTGATTTGGTGCTTGTCGTTTTCTTCATCGATTACTTTTGGTTTCTTTTCAGATTTATGTGCCTTCTTTACGTTGTTAAGTAAGTCGAGTGAGGATTTGATGACGGGGCACATTTGTGTGTTGTTTGGTTGAATGTATGAACAAAGGTGAGAATGTTTTTTTTTTGTTTTCATCTTGGAGGTTTTGGTTGTCGAAGTTGATCTGTGTTTAGTTCTCTCAGCTTTTTTGATACCAAATTTCAATGAGGAAAGGATGATAGGCACGTTTTAGAAGCATGGTTTTGGGTCGTCAAGTCGTTCGTTTTTTTCGTTTGTGTCGGAAGAAAACAACGGGTGCCGATTCTTCGAGCGAGGTTTGTATGGTGTTTTTAATTTTGTTGGCGGTGGTGGCATATTTGAAGTGGAGGTATTGGTGTGTGTCTGGTTGGTTTTAGTGGATGTCGGTGTGGATTTTGTTGATCTGGTATTTCCCCTATGATGTCTAGAAGAGATTTCCTTGTTGCTTGTGGTTGCATGTGAACTTTATGTTTGGATTTAAGCGTGTCACTAAGGTTGTGAGGGTTTCAAAATTGCCAAATACCGTTTGGGCCCTATATGAAACAGTCTGTCCCGAGTAACGGAACCAGTTATTTTCGAAGTATATGCCCGCTTCCTTTCCAAATGTGGGATAGATTTTCCTTTCAATAAAGCGATTGTTCCAGATAAGCATGAGAGCGTCGCATATGTGCTTGCCATTTTCGTGCCCCTTAGAGGGCCTCGTAGGGCTTACCCCTAATTTGGTTTTTTGTAGTTTTGTATTGGTCATAAAATGAAATGAGTTGTTGTAAGAGAATGAGTTTGATTGCATCAAGAATAAAGGCATTGTCAAAACGGTCAGGGATGTTTTTGCGGTTGCGATTTAACCAATACTCAATGGCCTTAATACCGGCATCATGAGGGATGTTAGTATAAAGCCTACAACATCATATGTATGAGAATAAAATGTCATCAATTTTTTTGGCAATGCTGATGAGAAATCAGTTCATCAAGGATGTACTTTGACTTATGAAGAAGGGGTTTGAGAAGGAGATCAACGAGTTGCGGAGACGGTGTGTTGGACACGGGGGTCCTGGCGACGATAGGAGCAATTGAGTCATTAGGTGCTGGCATTGAATGGGACAAAGTGTTCAACACATTTTTTGATTTTGTTTTTTTATGAAATCTTCCTTGAATTTTTGGAAGACCGTAGAGATCGCTGTTTAGAAGGTTCAAAATTATGATATAATCTTTTCATCATTAAGTGAGGTTGGACCGTAGTTATCGGCAAGTTTTTTTTTGATTTGTTCAACTTGGAGTCGTTTATTCGAATTAAGAGCCGTTATGTCGAAGAGTCGGTAACGTGAGCTGCCATTTTTTTCAATGATATTACCTTAAACGGAAACACCTCCTTGTCCGCTTGTTTGATGACGATATCGTTATCATTAGCAAGGGAATTGATGGCATGTTCTTGCCCCAAAAGTAGATACTTAGAAATTTTATATGGTCGTTACATTTAAACGGGTAGTTTGCTGGTGAGTCAATGAAAGTATCAAGATGTTTATCTCGATGGAACGAGGAGGTTTAAAAAAGTTACTATTTGTTTTTTAGGATCTAGTTCGTTTGGATTAGTCCTCCATCGTCATTCGAACTTTTCATTAAGATTCATCAGTACGTTTGTGAAGAATTCACAAAGTCTACCGTTTTTCTATTAAATTCTTTGATATCCCTTTTGAGTTCTTGAGTGTTTCGACATCGAGTTGGTGTAAAATGTCGATCCTTTTTCGAAAGTTCCATTTCACATGGTGATTTAAGATCTGTTTTTTGACACGTTTATTACCTTTAATTGTTTTCGGTGTCATCTTTTTCTTTGGTTATCATGAGTACAACGACAAGCCCAATCTAAACAACTCATCCCTCAAAGGCAAACTCACACAAAACAAAATCATCCAAACCAACAGTTTTCCAAATACAAAACAAACCATTTCAAAAAAAAAGAAAAATTAAAAAAAAAAAAAAAAAAAAAACACTCAACAAACAACATAAGCCATTTACAATCAAACACACATGTCATGCACTTCAAAAAACTTAATTTACGCGTCACTTGCAACGGCGGTTGGGTGAATGTGCCCATTACATTGGACAAACATGCACATCTGATAAAACGTGTAACAATACAACACAACACAAATTCGGAACTTACACAAGAAAACCTCCCATGAGCAACCTAATCTTTGAATGTTGCAAAAACAAGATCCCATGTTTCACCTATATTTTCCTTCTACAAATGCTCTCTGACGACACAACAAAGTAGCACAGATAAGAAAACTACTCACAAAGCAATTTCAACCTAACCTTAACACAGACATTTAATATACACACACATACACATCCCACACGCAGACACGCGCGCGCACCAGCACCACACACACACACACACATATATATCTTATATATATCTATATATATACACCCACAACTCAACACGCACACACAACAAAAAACACGTCCCACGATTCCACACAACACCACAACGTTACTCATTCCACCAAATGACAGTACGGGTCCCTTGCTACCATACTTTCGTTCATCCATTACAACCTTATTTAACCACCCTTGTTCCAAAATGTATCTTCTAGTGTTTCTCACTTTTGAATATGCTCTAAAATGTGGTATTTAATTGTGTTATTTTCATATACAAAAACCGCCAAAATACAATTCCCCCCGCCACCCCAACGCGCAATCTTTATGATTACGCAAACACACGCAATATTATCGCAGTTATTGTAGTCATGATACTCACGCGTTTATACCTGCGGTTCTACAACTGTTTTTGGTACACACATGATATTATTATTTTTATAAAAATAATTGTATTGACCTTAAAGCCGAAAGGCGAAACAGAGTAGTGCTTAAACTCTCTGCATACTCACTACAATACTTGTCGTGTTGATTTCTTGGCTACCTATATATATATATCTATAATATTATATATATATCTATATATATATATATATATATCTATATATATATATAGATATAGATCCCCTGCATATATAATGTCCCCACAATACTGCCTATATGCCATGTCCCCAACTGTTGATTCGATCACTATATATGGCAAATATGAATAATATTATAATATATTATATTCTCTCTATCATCTATATCTCTCCTAATAATCGAAATTCGATAGCCTAGATTAGATGACTAGATATCGCTCTCTCTATCAATACATATAATAACCCTATACACATTGGGAGACCTGATCTTTGTTCTGTAACTAATGAATACGTTAGGGCGACATTTACTGTCTCCCTACGTTTCCTTTGATTGCGTTTTTCCGTCAAAGGATATGAATATTAATTTATGCACATTAAGGGTAATCCACTAGAATAACAAGGAGATAATATTATTATTTAAATATCTATAAGAGCTCAGTTAACTAATGAATTATTCAACTGTCTCTATAATATACCATGTGTAATTGGATATATAATATATATATATATATATATATATAATATCTTCTTTTGTTATGTACTAATGAATACTTAAGGGAGACTTTACTGTCTCCCTAACGTTTCCTTTAGATTGCGGTTTATTCCGTCCCAAGGATATGAATATTAATTTATCAAAGAAGGGTAATCCACTAGAATAACCAGGAGATGAATATTAATTAATTTAACATCTTTAAAGAGCTCATTATAAGCAGGAATTTCACACTGTCTCCTATTATACATTTGTATATTGGTCATATATATATATAGATATCTATATATATATATCTATATATATATCTATATCTATAATATTCAATTATATATTGTGGCAAATTGAATACTTAAAATCTCTTGTGTGGCCTTTAAATAAACTATTAGAAAAACGAAAGAGTGAAAACAAACTTTAATTAGCCTAGCACAGCAACTTCAGCAACAGAGATCATTGTGTATACTGTTGCTTCAAGGTAATCAGTGGTTCTAACTTAATAATATTACACGTGTGTAGTGTTGTTGAAATGATACCTGAATATTTATTGGCACGAGGTCGTACGACAATACAGAAATTAAGACCTGGCATTTTCAATCAAGGCACTAGTAATTATGTTTTTAACTACAATGGCATCACAGGATGCGCATGATGCTACCTGTACTGTTTTTTATTTTTTTATGTGTTACCTTGAGTGTTACTCAAATGCTTTTAATCTAGCTAAAAAAAGGAGTTTGCAAATGCATTATATGTTTTTTAAATTGCATCTTACGCGATCATACAGGGATTATCAGGTTTAAAATAATATTCTTTGGTTCTGACAAGCATACACACAATTTCAAAAGGTTAAGCAAATGGGGAAGTCCTTGCACTCGGCATTAAAGGTGAAGGCAAAGTTGAAGTTTTAATTTTGGATTTGATTGAACCCTGTATAACCTCACAATAGCTGATCAGTATCTCAAAGCGGAACACACTTATTTTCTTCTACAAAATTGATTACTTTGAGCTACTTTGAATATTTGTATAACCTTTCACGGTTTGATCCTATCCTGTAGCACTGAATATTGTTGTCTATACTGATGGAATTATTCATGTGGCTATTTGTTTCCCAGACTTAAAAAAACCAGCGGACCAGAACTAGCGAGTGCGAGGTGATTATAATAATGTCTAGCTATTGTATGTGACCCCAACGAACTGTCTTTGTTATAAACCACCAAACATGCATGTCATTATTAACATTAGTTCATTATATATCTATTCTCATAATTAGTAATTAATGTAGGGCTATTTGCTTTTTTGGCATAACTCAACTTTTTTAAAGCAATTGATGGTCCATGCCCCGCAAATTCATTTCTCTTAAATTACATACATTCTGAGATAATGCGGGTGACATATATCTCCATTGCAATACTGCTACAGACCTTGCCGTGCATAGCTGAATTTACTAACCGTAGACAAAATATCAACACATTGTATTGCTTCCCTTGTTCTTTCCCACGCACGTTGCATTTATTATAGGGTTAAAACCCTTTCCCACGATCTTGTTAAGCTTGTAAAAATATACATTATATATAACCACAAAATTAAAACTTCATATTATAAAACTGCAAACAGAACTTGCTATACATACCCGAAACTGTATTCCCATACATTTGCGTATTATGTCTCACCTCTCTCACTCTTGCTTATGTTATCGTACTGCTGTGAACTATGTCGCGTGAAGACTTTCAATCTGCTCCAGACTGTCGGTGCTGCATGACACTGGGTCAATCTTTCGTTCAAAAATACGCATGTCAAACTCCTTTCACTTGCATTTCACTTGGTATTCTTGATCGAACTGGGTGACCGGGTAGGTTATACTGTGGCGCGCGGGTACTCGCGGTAGCATGATTTGTTTGTAGTTTAAAGGCCTGACTCAGAGATTTCGAGATATAACTTTTCTGTGTATTAATTAAAATAAAGATAGTCACCTAAAAATGGTAAAATTGTAAAGTGTGAGATGAATCAATTTTTCATTTTGACGTATTAGGAGCATTTATTGATAGTATAAACACTATAACAGTACTAGGAAACGGTGTATACAAAAAATCAGCATCCGGAATTTATACAAAGTATAATTTTCTGTATGAAGAACATCGATTTGAGCTTAGCTGTTTTAACCGTATATCTATGATGTATCACAAAAAATGCACAAAAACAAACCCACAATTGTCAGAAAAGTGAGAGCAGACCCCCTGAATTTCTTGAGTCGGCCCTTTAAAATTTTTTGAAAAAAAGTAATTTGCATAACATACCCAAAGTTAATTGTTTGGTTTTTTTTGGTATTGCATGACACACACACGCGGTCTGTCCTCAAATTTTTAAAAGCAAATAAATAAAGCCCAATAATGAAAGCTCTGCGAACGTGTATAGACTTAATCTACAAAAAAACGTTGGCAACGAAAAACCACCCAAGTTTTAAAAAAGGTACGAGCCATATAAAGTTCATAACTCTAAAGATAGCACCAAGTATACTCCAGTGCGTCTGCCCATTGGCAAACTTGGGTCCCATTTCTTCTTTGTCCTAATTCCTTTGTTGAGAACGTCCTATTTAGTAAGGAAACCATCATCATTAGACCCACTTGTTTATTAAATAATTCCAACTGCACTTGTTCTGTCTTGTTTAAGGTTATATTGGCTGTTGAGTTTGGAATTAGTATCTATGTCTTTTTGTAATTTTCCGTCTGTTCTGATTGAATGTCCCCGTTCAAGTTGATATTGCTTAGTTGCGTTTCTTGCTTGATTTCTTATTGTTGGAGATAGGTCTTATTTCTATTCAGAGACCTCTCTCTCTCTCTCTCTCTCTGTAGGAATAAGAGTACTAAAGACGAAAAGAAGGTTCCCGCTGCTCTGGTTGCCTCACAAGAAGAGGGATTGTTTTGAACTCGGTATTCATCAGCGGCCTCTTGCATGAAATCTATAAATTATATTAGGCGTATGAAGGTTGATAGTGGGAAAGGGGCTGTTTTCTTTTACATTGTAAAGAAATGGGACCAAGTTTTTGGCCAATGGGGCAGACGCACTTGAGTATACTTGGTGCTATCTTTATATTTATTACCTTATATGGTCTCGTACTGCTTTTTGTTTAAACTTTGGTGTTTTTTTTAGTTGCCAACGTTTTTTTGGTAGATTTCCTTTAGTTTTGTGACATTAAATAGCTGTGCAAGTAGCAGTTGGTCAATTTGCAAGAATATCATTTTCTGCGACAGTTATACACTTAGTTGAGTGTGTGTGTTATTACATACGTTGTATGTTGTATCGCTGTCGCCCCTGGAACGTGATGTGTTATTTACCTATTAAGTACAGGAAGTGTTTAGTACAAATAATTGAACACTATGAATGTATTTATTATCACACTGGTGAATATAGTTATATCTTAAGTAGTTAAATTTCCTATTTAACAATTTATAATTAAAGTATTCGAAGTCGATTGGGTTTTTTCTCGATATATCCAGGTCATTGTTTGGTTGTCTATGTTGCTTTTAACATTGATAATAAAATATGCGAAGAGCTTGATTCCCTGGGCTCTCACAATTGATATTATATATATCTCTATATATATATCATATATCATCTATATCTCTCATCTCTATCTATCTATCTATATATATATATGATATCTATATTTGTTCACACCTTTATTTTGTTTTCATTGCGTAATATGACAATACCCCTGTAACACATACCATCACAATTACCCATCATTATTTGCATTTCTAATGGAAACATAACTTACATTGTGTACATAGTATATTACATAAATTAAACTGCAACAGATAACACATTGTATGGCATAATAAGTTTGTTACTTGTGTTTCTGTCTGTAAAAGTTGCCAAGACCAGCTTAAAATTATATGTACATTTATACACATCCCTATAAACACATACACACATGCATACATCCACATATGCCACATATATACGCATACATAACACACGCATACATACACATATACATACATGCACCACACTTACACACACACACATACATCTATATATATACACATACCGTTTGCTACTCTGAATAGCTCTGAACCCCAAAACGAACTTCTTAACTGTCAATTCATCGACTTTTAGTCTTAAACGTTTCAGTGCTTTTTCTCGAATTTTTATCTCCTTCAGTTTAGTGAGATATTCAGATTGTAATGTTCTGCAATTTTAGCCGTTTTCACAAAGAAATAGAATTACAAAGGCAATAAAATTGTGGAAAATGTATTTTAGTTCCTTTTGTTGATAATATCACTGTTTTTTTTTACGTTTTTAAAGAAAAGAATGAGTACTGCTTTGCATTCAGTAAGCGTATTTACCAAGAGACCACGTATTGTGCCATGTACAATTAAGGGACCCACCTGTTATTTCTAAGCTATAATTTTATAAGATCATTCAGCGTCACTCAGAAACCTTTAAACTGGTAAACACTCCGGAAAACCGCGTAAAAAGAACCCAGAGAAGTTCCTTGTACATCCTACATAACCAACATTAAAGAGAATGACCACCAGAATTGAATACTATCATAATGCCGAAAGTTGTGGGCCCCAGGCTCGAACTGACAACAAACAGACTATCCAAAAGTAATATCAATGTTCCTATCGCTTACACCGCCACCTCTGCGCCACGGAGAAAGCTTACAAAAAAACCTGTTTGTTTTATACTCTAGTACGTGATGGATCAGTAATGTTTTAAACAAAGAATCCGTTAACATAATTTTCTTTGCATGAAGTCCCATTATTTTTCATGATAGCATTAAAAGGCCCTCATGATGACATACTTTAACAAGGTACTAAATTCACTAAATTCATACATTTTTTCCTTCTTTAGTTTTTAAAGATTTCTTATTTTTTAATTTCCTATTTGCCACAATTATCGTTCAAATAACCGTTAAAACATTTCTAACGTCGTCTTTTTTCGTTTTCTTACTTCCTTCTTTGCTCATGAAATGTGTCCATACTCCCATGTGATTTGTGTTTGCTTGAACGACTGCTCGCATACTTTTTCTCGAATTGTAAATGCTCGTTTCTTGATAAAAATTCATTGGTTTGTCTTATTGATTTTTGATTCAATATTTAAAATCCCTTGATTCTCCTTTAAATTGTGGTCTCATTTCCGTCCTAAGTAACAGTTTTTGATATCTATATATATGTTTAAAAAATTCCCATTTGTTATTTTTATAAAGAGCATTTATGTAAAATCAAACTGCCCAAAAACTCTTGATGTTGCCTGATCTTTGACAATAACTTAATACTGCGAAATACATATTAATACACACCACTGTAGTGTTCTACCAATTTTTTAAAAATAACAACTAAAAAAACACCAAAAAAACACCAACAAACCCTTACACATCCAAGAATCCAAACGACACACACCGTTGAGTATATTAAACAGAAACAAACCTTCCTTTGTTTTGGACGCGCGTTTGACGAGAAATAGCACTAAGGTGGCAATATCACAATAATCACTTAACCCGCTCGCCTACACACCAGAGCATATCTTTCAACCCAACAAAGGTATCATTGGACACATTTCATGTGAAGCATTATTAAATAATAAAACGGAAACTATGGATTAGAAGTACTTTCAAGCGGTCACTTATAATGATTTTTAGTGGCAAGTGCGAAACTCCTCTAACAAGTGGTCTCACAGACCTACAAGCCTTTATTACGAACTGGATAGTATCCAAACTAATCATAATTTTCTATTATCCTCATGATGTGCCATTTACTGATAATATTGAGATGATTCACTCTAATGCAAAGAAAATCCACGTTTTAACGGGATTCTTTTGCTCATCATCACTACTGAACCATCTCTTACTATCATATCCAACCATTTGCGTTACATGCAGCAAGCTTCCTTCGTGGCCTGAGCGTCTAAGCGTGCGTTAATATGATTTAACTTTTGGAAGTTCTCTTGTTTCGGTTTCGAGTCAAGCGGTAGCCCACGACTTTTCAGGCACCTTAAAATTACACGAGAGTGAGATCATTTCTTTACTTTACGGTCCCTGGCATTGAAGTTTATTGAATGGAAGTATAATCCTTTATAGTTCAACATTTTCCAATCTTAAAGATACACGGTAGTGTGTTCACCAAGTGTTAAAAAATAAAAAACCAAAAAAGACAAAACAGCAAAAAGCATTAGAACATCCATGAAAAAGCCGAACACACACACCGATGAGTATATTATCAGGAAACAAAATTTCCTTTGTTTGACGCGTGTTTGACGAGTAAACCCACTAGGTGGGAGTAGCGTTAACGACCGCTAAACTACGCGTATCAATAGCTCAGCATTTAATTTCAAACCCTCAGAAGTATATTTGGTACATTTCATGAGCAAGATATGATTTAAAAAACGGAAACGACTAGTAGAAATGCTTTCAAACGTCATGTATAGCGACTATTAGTGGCAAAATGTGAAACTCCTTAAAAAAAACGGTCTCACAGACCTATACAGCCTTTATTACGAAATTTAATATTGACAAAATTGGTACATTTTTCCTTTTTTATCCTCAGATTGTGCTTTTAACTGCTAACGTTTGAAAATAATTGACTTCATACAAGAAAATGATGTTTAACGGAATTCTTTTTGTTCCCATCACTAATGAACCCTCACTAGCATAAACAACAATTCGCGTCTTATGTTACAAGCTTCCCCGGGCGCAGCGGTCTAAGCGATAGGCCTCATTATTTTACTTTTAATTAATCGGTTGTTTTGTCAGTTCGAGTCCGCCTGGGCCCACCACTTTCGGCATATTAAATTATCTAGTATTCAGTTTTCTGGTGACATTCTCTTATTAATTTGTAGGCTACCGGTCACCCTGACTAATGGAAACTGATATGGATTATATGTAATTTTTAGTATTCAGTTTATTTTCAAGGAAACACCAAGTTTCGATTTTGCAATGAATACTCATAACAATAGATCATGTTTATCTTTGAAGTATTTCGTTAAAAAATATATCTAAAAAGTACTACCTATGACGGAAAATAACACCTTATTAAAATAATCCGGCGATTTTCTCAAATTTGAAACGAAAAATTAATATCACAGGGAAAATTTCTGCCGTCTATTGTATGAGAAGCTGCTTCATTCTTTCATACCAAGAAAACTCATTTTAAAATTTCTCAAGGAAAACGATCATCACTAGTGCTCCTGGACAAATTGTAAGCGGCCGTAACAAGCACACAAATCGCAGTTATTCATTGCATTGTCAGAGCCCCTATATAAAACTATCGATTCATAATACAACATCTAAATTTCGTTGAAACTTCTCGGAAATGTTTCAAGGTAATACAATTCGCCCGAATATTATAAGCTACCTTTGATGGCCAACTGGTCAAGATAAGGAAAGTAATTTGAATTTTTATTTTGGTGTGTTCAGGGTCGTTCGAGTCCTGTCAGCCTACCATTTGTCTGACTTATTTAATTAATGTTGGTTTATATAATATTACGAAGTTCTCAGTTGGTGCTTTCATTCTTTTTAGTTGAGATGATTAATTCATGATATAAGTAGAAATCAATTACTGAAAGTACTTATTTTTTATTGAGATTTTCATTTAAGATAATTGTCAATAACCTCGTAACAGTGGCACAGTTCATATAGTTCACACATCCATGCACAAAATGTAGTGAGTCATGTGTAACTGTATTATGTTTACAAATAAGTATAATTACAAATTGTTCTCTAACAAAAAGCATGTCCTCTGGTAGATCGGGTTGCGTACCTCCGTAAGATTGTACAAGGTCATTTCATATAAATTGAATTCGAATTTTAATTCCAAAAGGCTAATATGGTATTGTGAAAATTCATGCGTTGCTTCGTTTTGTATTTTACCTGTTCAGACATAATGTTCATATTTTAGCAGAGGATGCCATTTTTCAAGGAAAAAACCATGGATTCAGCACACTTTTGCTTGCCAATTTAGTATTTTTAGTTATTTTCAGTCCTTGTTTGGGGGTATTTCCGGGGTCTTTTATTATGCCTTTCCCATTAAAGGATTCTGAGTGATGCATCTTTATTTTGTATAAGCTATCGTAGAAATTAACACGGTTTCCCCTCCTTAGAATTCCACCTGTCCTGTTGGTAAATTACGTCTTGTTTCCTAAATGCAAAAGCAGTAACTCATTCTTTTCTTTTTAAAATGTAAAATACCAGTGTATTAATCACAAAAGATACAAATTATCAATACACTTTTTTTTTTTTTTTTTTTTTTAATTATACTTTTTTTAAAAGGCCTAAAATTGCCGAAACGGAATATCTAGGTAACTGAAGACAATATTACTGTCAAAAACACGAAAAGTTTTATTTTCCAACTATAATAAATTTATATGAATCCTCAAATTTTGATGCTATTGATGTTCACAAAAAAGGAAATCTACCAAAAAACGTTCAACGTAAAAACACCAAGTTTTAAAAGAGTACGAGCCTGATAAAGTTAATAAATGTTCAGAGAGCACCAAGTATACTCCATGCGTCTGCCCCATTGGCAAACTGGTCCCTTTCTTCTAGCAATGCAAAAGAAATAATCAGTTTTTCCAACCATCACCTCCAAACCGCCCCAAATATAATTATAGTTTTCCATGCTAGAGTGTTAATGCAATAATGCCGGTGTCATAAAATACAGTGTTCTTTGGAACGATGTCCTATCACCGCATCTGTCATTGTGTTCTCCATTGAGTACTGTATGCAATATTTGTTTTTCATCGCACTGTACCAGAATGGCCTCGTCAATAAGGTCACGGTTTCTTCCTTACCATGTTGCTATGGTAGCCTAGGACACACCTCTCATGAAGACACTCAGTTCCTTTACACCGGTTTCAAACCAACCCCCTCTTCATACTGAGACCAACCAGAGGCATCTGTGGTACCTTCCTCTGGTCTTTAGTCCGCTTCTTCCTGTAGGGTCACAGAAAGACTGGTACAATACCCCGAACATACGTGATTTAGCTCTATCACACAGAACTCATAACCAACATACCTCTTAGAACAGTCGACTGCAGATCCGTCGAAACACATTCAAATGGTAGACAATTGATGTTACAAGGAGATTGGCTTTTATTCCGTATTGAATACATGTCCAACACAAGACATCAAGCAAGAAAAAAAACGCAACTAAGAAATATAAATTTGAAAGTATCAAGTCAGAACACGTGGCCCTTTACACCAGAAATAGGAACACTAATTCCAAACTCAACAGCCAATATAACCTTAAGAACAATGCAGTTGGATTTCTTTAAAATAACAATTTGGTCGTTAGAAATTAGATGGAAGAACTGGGACCAAGTTTGCAATGGGGCCAGACCACTTGAGTATACTTGGTGCTTCTCTTAACATTTATTAACGTTTATACGGCTCGTACTCTTTTTTAAAACTTGGGTTGTTTTTATTGAAACTTTTGTTTGTTTTGGTGATTAATAAATCATTTGGACATGTTTGAACTATACGATGAATTATACTCGCATTTCATAACTATCAATGCCAAGGTGACCGTAAAGTAAAGAAAATTCTGATCTTACTCTCGTGTAGTTTTTAATGTGCTGAAAGTCGTTGGCTACCGATGGACTAGACTCGAACGAGCAACAGAGAACTATCCAAAAGTAAAATCAATAACGTCCAAACGATTAGACCGCTCGTACTCGGCCCACGAAGGAAAGCTTATAGCATGCACGCACAATTGTGGATTATGCTAGTAAGTGATGTCAGTAGTGATGTTGACACAAAAGAATCCCGTTATTAAAGTTATTTCTTTGCATAGAGTGAATTATCTCAATATTATCGCCTAAAAGGCACATAATGAGGATAACTAGAAATTATGTATTAGTGTGCTACTATCCATTTCTGAATAAAGGCTGTAGTCTGTGACGACACAACTATGTACCACCAAAGTTTCGCACTTCCACTAATAATCATTATAAGTGACCGCGTGAAAGTACCTTCTAAGTATCGTTCGTCTTTCCCTTCTTATGTTGCACAGAAATGTGTCCAATATACTTTTGTGGGTTGAAATACATGCGCTGGTTGTATATTGAGAGCGGTTAAGTGATTATTGATGATATTGCCACCTAGTGCTATTTCTCGTCAAACGCGCGGAAAACAAAGGAAGTTTGTTTCTGTTAATATACTCACGGTGTTTGTCGTTTGTATCATGGCTCTTTTAATGCTTTTTTGGCTGTTTTTGGTGTTTTTTAAGTTGTTATTTTTAAAACTTGGTGGACACACTACCGTGTGTCTTAATATATCCAAGCAACCGTGAGACTTCCACAGTCCACTGTTCGGGAGAGAAGGCATTTGTATCCACAGAATCAATAACATCTCAAGAGGCTAAAACGGATATGTTTTACGTTTACCGTCTGGGCCTATATCATGCACGCAGGCGCTATAAAGTTTATGCAGATACTTGCAAGTTATGTCTTTGTATTGTTATTTATTTATTATAAAAATTGTTAACATTCAACATTTGCTGCCATAAGATATGTTTTAAATAACAACTTGCCCCTCAGTTAATCTTCACTGCATTTGTGATGTTAGAAGCTGTAATTTGTTCCACTGCCTCATCAAATGATTTCTTAATCGCTGCCATGCTGAATTGTGTATTATTCCTACATGTAGAACAAACCTTCATGTTGCCCATATCAGCTCTTCAGGGTTCAAGACACAGTGGTAGTGAGGCAAACGTACAACTTTATAATTTCATGGCCGTATTTTTAGCCTGAATATCAGTTTCATATTTTGGGCTCGTAAAGATGGATAGTTTCCAAACACATTTTCCATATACATACAAGCCTGCATTAATTGTGACACTTGCGGTATAAGTAACATAATATTTTACATTTGAAGCCTAAACACCCATACAAGAAAAGTACTAGTTGCAACTGTGCTTTTGAAACATTCGATGGTAGTTATTCAGGGCTATAGCCTCCTTTAATAGTGGCTCTTTTTCTGAGGACCTAATGTAAAAAGTGCCGTACTAAATGCAAATCTTTCTATCTATCTAACGGCCGCCGCCGAGATGCTGTTCACCATGTAGCGCCAAATGTCCCTCTTTGTCATTAAGTTGGGGATGTCAGATGGATCCTGCTGGATGTCTCGAGCAATCACATCAATGTAGTTAAAGGGAAGACGACCCCTGTTTTGGCACGGTAACTTTCAACATGTGATGCCTGAGACTACTTGATCAATCGCACGATGACAGTGACCGGCAAAAAAAAAAAAAAAAAAAAACAAATCGTGCTCGGCGTTGGGCAACAGAAGATGAAATTGGCGGGATATCTCCATATATCTGTGCTTTGGTCATGTGTTCACGCCAGGGTATGTTTTGTACTCGCAAAAGAAGCCTAGTGTATGTGCCATCCAGTCTATCCTGTAGCTCTTTCTTCATGGTCCAGGTCTCAGATCCATATAATAGGATACTCTACACAGGCTCTAAAGAACATCAGCTTGGTTGAATTGGAGATACCAGATTGCCATAAGTGGTGTAGTTTATTGCAGGCTTTCCAAGCTTGTCCTTTGCGTGACAGGAAGTCGATCTTTCTTGTTGTGGGCAACATAGGACCCTAGGTACGTGAAGCCCCTGACCTATTTGAGTTGGGTAACATCTGTAGTGCAGATAGGTTGATGATCATCTTCCTCATTGACGTCCATATATTCCGTCTTCTTGGCATTTAGATATAGGCCAACTTTCTCTGCGGCATTCTCAAGTGCTGTTAGTAGATCTTGTGCTCCACATATCAGATCAGCTGTTAGAGCTAGATCATCTGCGTAGTCAAGGTCTGTGAGATACTGACTTTGGTGACGCCTAGAACGCCTGGATGTGATGGTGAGTCCTTTGTCGTTCACGAAGTCAAGACTCTGTCTGAGGATGTAATCAACCACGATTATAAAGAGATAGGGAGCAAGAGTCAAGAGTATCTCCTTAATTGGAAGAGTCCACTAGTTGTTAGGAACTCCTTTTCAGGGCCCATCCATAGTCTGCAGAAAGCTAGATGGGTTATCATACATGATGGCAATTGCCTTGACAGTCTCCTCTGGACACCGTAGTTGGCGAGAATATGCAGCGTTACATCCCTGTTCACACCGTCAAAAGCCTTGGAGAAGTCTACAAACACATGAGGCTTTTCTCTTGGAAATTCCCATCTCTTCTATTATTACAAGTATCTGAGGTAGTGTTGATCTGCCTTTGCGAAAACCATTCTGGTTCCCTCTGAGAATGGGATCTATGTGATGAGTGATTCTGTTGAGCAGGATTGAGTTGTAGATCTTAGAGGGCAGTGGTGACAGTGTGATTCCTCTGTAGTTTTAAGGTTATTGGAGGTCACCTTTCCTTGGCAGAGGAATGATGAACGATGTTGAAAGGCAGCTGGTTTGTTTATCATGTAGGTGTTGTTACAAAATGTTGTCGGGACCAGGCGTGTTGGTGTTGTTCAGTTTCTTCATGCAGATCTGAAGCTCCTCTATAGTGAAAGGTCTAGTCTGGATGGAAGGGAGTCTGCTATTTTGTGAATTAAGAAAGGTTCATCAAGGTTAGTGTTATTCTGAACTGGCTTGCCAAGTAGAGAACTAAAGTGCTGAGATGAAATAATGTGTCAAGGCGCTCTTCAGTTAATGTTTCACCTTTGATTCTTATAGTGGGAGAAGCCTTCTTATAGTCAGTCCCCCAGGGCTCCCAGGCAAGCACCATGCGTATGTTCAAAATGGATGTTGTGTCAAGTTGCTCGGCCTTTAGAAATTAACTTACCCTATTATGCTCCTCAAGCACCACGGTGTAAGCACCACCAAGTGCAGCCTTTAGCAGCATCAAGTTCTGCTTGCAGCTTACTGGTGATTAGTACGGTTTGCTTCTGCCTGCAGACTCTCTGGCTTTGCTGACATGTCGTTTGAGGCAAAGGCAGTTTCTTTAAATGCGATTCTTTTAATTGCTATTATACTGTATCCCCATGTACCACATTGGGGTGCGGTTGGTATCAAGTCAAAAAGTTCTGTTTGGTGCGGGAAGGCAGACAACAGTGCCAGAGTAAGCATTTTCTATTGTTTCTTCCAGGCAAGAGATGAAATAAGTGCATGGCCATAGATATTCTCCTGTAGACAGAGGTTCACTGTGCACAAAGCGGTGTTCTTGTATGCAATGACATCAATATCGATCAGTTGTGCTTCATGTACGAAAGTTCTTCTTACTTGGCCTCTGGTGATAGTGTCGGCGACGTTGCTGATGGTGGAAAGCGCTTGCCGCCTCAACTCAAAGTTGTCATGCATATTTCGTCAATAGGGTTTGACCGTCCATAGGCTGTAGGACAACCCATCATTCGTATGGTATAGACCATGTTGACTCAGGTATCTACAGACTTCGAATCGGGGGCCTTTAACCCTGGCGCTACGTTGTCCACAATCCATCTTGTCACTTTTATTAGCTAAATAGTACCTGGGATTCTGCTAGGTCTCCAGCAACCCTTTTCTGTTGTCCCTGACCTTTTCTGTCACGGATGGTCCTTAAGCCTTTTTCGCACACATGAACCAACCTACACGGTATCAGGTACAATGCAAATACATCGTGTACTAACAAGTACACTGTTAAAAATAAACCTTAAAAACAGGCCGTTTGACTGGCAGCTGGGGACTCACAACGTGCAGACGTAAAATAACTGGAGCCGTAAAAATCGAAACCATTGGCAGGGAACGTAATAGCGGCGTAAAAGCTCAGCTTCAACGTTATTGTTGGTTTTGACCTTTTTTAACAATCCTATACAATAAAACGTTATTACAATCCTCTGACCCAAATTTTCACGTTGTATCTATGGCATCATACAACTTTTATTTAAAGTTACCACAGGTTGTAAAAAAGTTATATTTCAGGCAAACATTTTGAGAAAAAAGGCAATAAACGAAGGGAAACGTTAAGAAATAAAGATTCAAACGAGTTCATACCTTGGTATTTACATGTCATCACACATTCAAAAAAAAAAAAAAAAAAAAAAAAAAAAAAAAAAAAAAAAAAAAAAAAAAAAAAAAAAAAAAAAAAAAAAAAAAAAAAAAAAAAAAAAAAAAAAACTAATGGCCCCAATTGCTTAATTATCATATGAATCAACTTTAATACATGTACGTACCTTACATAGAATCGAACCTGGGCTTAAGATTACCAGTCCCGTAATCCTTATCCACTACACTACATGACTTGACTAATAGCAGATGCTAAAATACCATTATATTATATATGTGTGTATACTTTTTTTCAAACTAAACTACATATAATTCAAAAAGGAGAAATCCGATTTTTCAAAAACTATTTTAAAATGATTGGAAACTAAGATTTTTGCATTTTTAATGACCGCTTTTCTTATAACGTTATTTTACACTTTATTGGTAAAACGATTTTCCATAGTTTCCTATTCTTACATTTAAAACAAGTAAGTTACAAAAGTAAGTAATATTACGAAAATATAACAACGGTCAGCGTAAAATGCCTACTTTTTTTCAAAATGTGTAGTATTTTTTTCTATGCCACTGTTTTTATTTACATTTTTTTCTGCTTCCAAATGTAATTTTTGTTAGGTATATGTAATAAAGCGTTAAGATATTGAATAATTAGGGTTTACGTAATTTAAAAGGTAAAGTCTGGTAAAATTAGGAACATTTTTAACAGTGTATAGAGAGACATTCACATTTTTGACACTGTACAGGTATAAAATTAACAAGCGCGTAAGCGATTAATCTGGGATTAACTGTCTAAATACGATTTTTAACCCAGCACACCTTCCTCAAATTCAACCTTCTACCTCTAGGGAAGATAGTCTCACGGCCGCTTGGATTTACTTTTATATCAGCAAATCACTTTAGATCTGTTGATTCTACGTTACGGTTACAAATGGTTATTTGGAAGAACTGTCAAAATTAGATGTGGATTGAAGCCTCTCGTGTGAGAGGCTGATTCTGGCCCGGCTGGAGCCAGTCGTCGAATCCCATCTGCCTGACGAACAAGCAGGATTTCAACGTGGCCGGAGCACTGTCCGTCAGATTGTAAAACTCTCAAATGATATTGAGGAGAGCTTTGAAAAAGCGTCGTAAGGCAGGCGTCATCTTGGTGGACCTTACTGCAGCACATGACGCTGTGTGGCACCAGGGCTTGACACTCAAGCTTCTCATGACCATCCCGGATCGTCACCTTGTACAATTCATATGTAACATGCTTGCAAACCGTATCTTTATTCTCAAGACCAGTGATGGGCAGAGTAGTCGTCTGCGTCGTCTGAGGAACGGAGTACCACAAGGATCTGTACTGGCTCCTATGATGTTCAACTTGTATATCAGCGATTTACCTCAAACAACATCTAGACAATATGGCTACGCCGACGATCTTGCCCTTCTTCACTCAGACAGAAGCTGGACTGAAGTAGAAGAAAGTACACTTACTGCAGATATGGTCCTACTTGCAGCATATCCATGACCTGGAGACTCAAGCTGAGTGACCAAGCCCCAAGACCACCGCTACTTGCCTTCCATCTTAACACCAAAGAGTCTCATCACCAGCTTCAAATCACCCTCACTGGCCGCCTCTTCCATACAATCCTTACACCGACTTTTCCGGGAGTGAAAGCTGATCGGCAGCGTATCGACGTCAGTCTGTGAAAAGGTATCTTCGAGGAACAACCTTCTGTGCAGCCTTGCTGGATCTTCATGGGGTTTGCTTAGCCAGCCACTCTCACAACACAAGAAGTGGACACAGTACTCAATGAGACCATGAGAAAAACAAATTACTGGCCGCCTTCGTCCCACTCCATGCTGAGTTCAAGGCATTGCACTTGCAGTACTTCAGGAGAAGAATATCACACACAGAAATACTGGTGATATAAGGCTTGTGGACAAAGCACCTGCGCATTAAACACTGTCAACGAATCAACACCAGATCGGCAGCAGACACTGTGCTCTCGTCGACCTTTCTGTGGACACGCTGCTAAACTATCCAGCTCCCCATTCATATATTACACAAAAGCGCAAGATACCCCAAGGACCAGACCAATCACATTCACCACCTAGACAGAAAACTCCCACTGGAGGCAATCTTCCACGTAAGGAAAGTGTCACCTTGAACATGACTCGAACAGGAGTCGGTCGTTTTCAACCAGCAAATTACCACCGATGGCGGCTTCGACCATCTCCAGCGGCAATGTGGCTCTCCACCACAGACTGGGATCACATGCTCAATGAGTGCCCCCCTTTCGTCCACCAATGAATACAGACTTCTCAAAACCCCAACCAATCACAGTGAGCCGGTTCCACCAAATTCAACACATTTAACGACGCTGCCTCATACGCAAAAAGAAGAAGTTCTAAGTAATAAATCTATCAAGTAAGACATATGGTGAAATAATAAGTAGGCTATTCCTATGTTTGTTTTTTTCAAAACCACAGCTCTCGTTCTTCCAGATAATGAGGATAACTGAAAGTTGGCACTCAAACATGGCTAAAACCCGAGTACTGGGCCACTTGGCCCGTATCAACACCTGGAGCCCTAAGGCCCGGGGTGCTCACCTTTATTTTGGGTAGGTATGTGCCTCCCAGATTTAAAATATTGAGGCTCCGGAGCTGAAATTTCCGTATACGTAATCTCAAATAATTTTGTTTTTACAAAACCTTTGCTAGAATGCCATTCACGTTGTGTAGTATTAACTTATGTTACAAAATGGAGTAAATGAAAGTTATTTGACGGTCATTCTGTAAAGATACGGTAACTACTAGCTACCTGTTTTAGGTTTATGGGATCATTCATTGAAGGGTGAGGCCCATGGTGTTCATGTCACTCCAAATATGTTATATTTGGGGAGATAATGAGCACTATAAAATCTTTGTTTTTTAAATCTGTATTGTCCTCATTTTTATGCTGTTTTCTGAATACTAGTAAAATGTCTACATTTTTAATTGACACTGATGTTATTATAAACTTCAAATATACCTTATAGGTAATGCAAAACTGAAAAAAACATAAAAAAATTTTATTTTGAAATGTCTGAGTCAGCCTGCAACGAGAGATTTTGAGGTGCCCAAATATTGTGTCATAATAGTAATTTCATATAGATTAGACACTCAATTGATTTCTTACCTTGTATTTGGCTACAGAAATGTCCTATAAGAGAGAGAAAAATTGTGATTTTGATTTGCTTATATTTCAATATAAAACATAGGCTGAATTTCAGATAATCAGTACTTTCAATTTTTTAGGGACACCTGACGTGTGAAATTTTTCGTTTCACCTTTAAAGGGGGATGGCCCGATTTAAGGATATGAAGTTTTCATCTTGATAGATTGGCCTCCACTCTAAAACCCCATCTGTAAAGTTTCGCGCCGATATTTCAATCCGTTTTGATGCGAGAGCTAAAAACGTGATTTGGTAAGCCCCATAGAGTACTGTGTAAAATTAATATTGGTCGACCAAAATGGGCCACATTTTCGCTCATAACTTCTAAACCAAACATCCTTTGGCTCTAAGATTTCATAGGGTATATGAGAAAAATAGTAGCTTTCTTCTGATACCGAAATGTTGACCACTTCCGGTAAAATCCGGAGCTTCTGGGGACGAGGCTATTAGCGATCGGGCCATGGACCTTTAAAATATTATTTTCATTATATTTTTTTTTAAATCAATACTAAAATTGTTGTGGAAATAATTGTAATAGGGGCTCTATATTTCAATATAAAACAGGCTGAATTTCGTATTTGCTCCTACGAAATTAGAAATTTCAAAATTTTTGTACTAAAGAAACATTTCAGATGGTAATATTTTGGCTAAACTTTAGAATACCCTACCACATTTATCCGCCGCGGAAGCCAAACCTTTTTTAAAACCCAGGCAACGGCGACAGCGCGAAGCCAAACCTTTTTTAAAACCCCAGGCAACGGCGACAGCGCGAAGCTGTAGGACCTACCTGGGTTGTACCGTTGTCGACTAACGAAAACAATTATAGTTATTTCAATTTAAATAGAACATGATAAAGAAAAATATGAAACATTTTGAGTTTAAAAATTTAGTGTTTTTTACGATTTTGGGCATTTCCCGTGTTTCCCTCAATAAAGTCTGTTTTAAACCACGAATGTTCTAGTTTAATTTAGATGGAGCTTTGATGATTTGTCATTATTAGATGGATTTTGTTCTATTTTTAGCTGGATTATCTACTAATTTGGGGTAATTTTGCCTTTTCCCGATATTTTGGGCTAATTTGGCCCTCCGTTGTTTTTAAATAAAGTTAAGGAGTTTAGTTTTTTTTTAAAACCATAACCGTTCGAGTTGGTTGTAATTAGATGTGAGCTTGCTTTGTTTGTACATTCTCTGAGCTTGAATTGCTTCACACTATGTGGACTATTTTTTGGCTTTTCCCGTTTGTTTTTTTTTTTTTTAAATGAAGTTGGGATTATTGTTATGGGCCGTATGAATCGAGTGTTGAAGATAGCTATGGTTTTACCGTGCAGGGCAATCGGCTCGCGCGACAGCGGCGGCAGCGGCAACACCCCAGAACTTCAGGGGAGTTTGGAGCCTTTACATTTTTTATTGTGTTAATTATCAAGTGGGCCCTGAAGATATGGGAAATAGTTAAATTTTAAGTAGCTTTGAATTTAACATTTGGACTATTTTGGAATTTTCCCGTATTCAGTTGAAAGCTAACTATGGTTTTACACGGGCACCGGCGACAGCGGCGACAGCGGCAACACCCCAGACCTTCAGGAGTTCATTTTTTCTGTGCTGACTTATCAAGTGGGCCCTGAATGAAGCTAGGGAAAATAGTTAAATGTTTAAAGTAGTAGATGTTGATTTTTCGATATTTTGGTGAAATTTGGCTTTTCTTCGTTGGTTTTTCAAATAAAGGTGGGTTTGGTACAATTTTTGAGCTAGATTTGTAATTGGCATTTGGCATTTTTCCCGTGTTTTATAATAAAAGTGGATGAGATTTGTTATGGAGAGATACCGTCGAGTGTGGATACTATGGTTTAACACGTGCAACGGCGAACAGCGGCGGACACCCCAGAAACTTTGAGCGTTCCACGGTTTTTTCTTTTAGGGTTGTTGCTGATTATCAAAAAGGGCCAAAATAGTTAAAAAGGTAAATTAGGATTGTGATTTGATTTATCATTTTGGTTAATTATGGCATTTCCAGGTGTTGTTTTGGTTACAATAAAGTTATGTTTTGGTTTTAACCCATGAAACGTTCGAGGTTTTAAATTTAGTTGAGCTTGATTTGCACTATTTCGGGGGAATTTGGGCTTTTTTCCCGTTTTTTTTTTATTAAAACAAATAAAGTTGGGATTTTGTTACCTTTGATGGGACGTTAGTATGCCCATCGCGGTCTCTAACCGAGTGTGAAGCTGTGGTGTTGCCTATGCAGCGGCGACACCGGCTACAGCGCAAGGACTGCAGATGTGGTCATTATTGGCTGCCAAGCTGGAAGTGATACAAAAACACAGCTTTCGGAATGCGAGGATTGTGGGTTTTAACTCAGGCAGCGTGCGACAGCCCAAAGCCTAAATAGACGATTTTAACTACGGGCCCACATTTTTCTTTTTAATACTAGGAATGTGATTTTGGTCCTTAATGTTCATTATTTACAAGGTGCGAGTAAAATATTTCTTGCGAGGATTTTCTATAGTCATTTTTTAAGTCCTTTTCAAGTTAATCAACGGCGAGAAGAAGAAACGGCAGAAACAGAAGAAATGCAAAGTTCGGCAAAAACCAATAATCACGTAGGAATTATTTTCAAGGTAACCAAAGCCCCCGATTTTCACTGTCGTTTGTCGATCTATAAAACTTCGGTACCGGAAAACAAGGGTGAAAATGAGTCATTCTAATTTAATTATCCCACAATTGTTTCCCACAAAGAAAAATTGTTTTCAAACGTTCCCGAAATTCGCCCGTATTTAACATGTTTTTCTGAAACAATACGGGTTGATATTTTTAACGCAAACGAAGCGAACACCAAAATTTAATCATGAAAAAGACTCGTAATAGATTTTAACTCAATTTTATTTTTGAACACAATAAACGGAACACAAACATTAGCATTTGCATGTGTTTCTACAAAAATAAAGAAAGTCGTATCATGTGATTCCTCGTAAGCCAATTGACGAACACAAACGACGCGCGAGCAGGAACAGGGGTAGAAAGAATCTATGAGGGCGCAAAAAAAACAAGGGTTGAAGCAAGGATGGCCCGGACTGTTTTTTTTAAGTCTTATTTTTCACTCATAAATTCCAAACCTAAACAGCCTTAGCCTCCCTAAGATTTCACAGGGAAAAAAATAGCTTTCCTTTGATGGCCAAAATTGTGACAAAATGTTGATAACTTCCGGTTAAAATCTGGGGTTCTGGGGACGAGGCTTAAAAACAAAGAAATGTAAGTTCAATCGTTCTTTAACCCGCAATTTTAAAATGTTCCGCATTGGAAAATGTTTTCAACTCGCATCGCAATTGACAAGTTTCGTACTTCAAACCCAACAAGGGTGTGAGATACGTCGTTTTTATCCTTTGAGACAATAAGCGACTCAAGTGGCCGTTCAATAAATTACAACAATTTGCTCTGTAAATGTAAGATAGTCTTTATTTTCCGGGCACATTAGAATATTAGCATAAAAATGCATTTATTTAAATGAGTCGAAACAACCCTCATCGGCCTTGTTTGGGGTTATTAGATGGCGTTTCCAAATCACATGCAAGCATTTGGAAAGGCCACCTCTAAAGCAATGAATTATGGTTACAAACGTTATTACAAAAACTGGCCGCGCCAGGGTCCATAGGGTTAAACATAAAACTCTTAAACATTTAATATGTTTTGTAAAACGCAATTAACTGTTCTACACCTTCTTGATTAAAAGACTACATGTTTTTGGCAATTGTTCTTTAGGAAAAAACATTAATACTCCATTAATATGATCATTACCGAAAGACGCCACATGAGGTCCTTCTTTAGAAAAAACAAGATTCAATTTAATGATCCTTCCAAGTAGAAACTATTTAATAACCGTTCCAAACAGCAAGGGGGAAGGGAAGGAATCGTTCTTTAAATCCGCCAAATTAAAATGTCCGCAACCCGCCGATTGTGTAAAATGTTTTTCAAACACATAATTTACTTCGCATGCAATTATGATCCTTATCAAAACTTCCATTGCATCCTTCATTAGAAAACAAAGATTCAATTTTTAATGATTTTCCTTATTAAGCTCGAACCACTCTCAAACGTTTCAAAACAGCAAGGATGAACTGAGTTGAATCGTTTCTTAATCCGCAAGTTTAAAATGTCCGTCAAATATGAAAAAATGTTTTAACACGTAGTTTTACTCGCATCGCAATTGAAATGTTTTAAATATACCACATTACCAAAGGTGGGTCGTTCTTTAAACAACAATTTCTAAACATTTCACCATGTTTGTGAAAGCGCAATTTTTTTGCGCGTGTTTTACGGCTCTTCCTGGCAAAGTACCAGGTTTTTATTTTACGTCAAAAAAAATTTAAATATTTTGGAACTAAATTCAATGTAATGATCCTTCTAAGTTGAATATTCTTAAGTGTTCTGACAACAAGCAAGGGTGACGTTGGAATTCGTTCTATAACCCAAAAAAATAAAATGTTTTCTAACATAATACTCGATCCGCAGTTGAATCGTTCTTAACCCGCAATTCAAATATTTTCTAAACTAAGTTTACTAGCCATTCTGAACCCCTTATTATCTTCCTTTAGAAAACAAAGTTACCAGGTTTTAGTCAAAATTTCTTAAATATTTGTAACCCGTTCTGTGAGACAAACAAAAATACTCAAGTCCTGAAATAAAACACACAAGGATGAAGGTAAACCAAAGATTCAATTTAAGGGTCCTTTAAGTAGAATCATTTTCTTAACGGTGGTTGCCATACCAAGCAGGGTGTTGTGAAGTTGATCGTTCTTTAAACCGCACATACGTTAAAATGGTTTTACAAGGGTGAAGATGGGTCGTTCTTTAAAGATATCCTTCTCAATATAACCATATGTAATCAACAAAACGTAGATATTGAACATGTTTTGTAAAACCTTGAGAATGTTTTCTCTAACAAAGGTGAAGAGGGGTCGTTCCTCCAAGATTCAATTCAAATGATCCTTGAAATCATCTTAAAGTCGTTTCCAACAAAGCACGGTGAAGTTCTATAACCCGTAAATAAATAAACTGGTTTAAGGCAAAGAGGGGTCGTTCTTTAAAGATATCCTTCTTAATATAAACCAGTTATAATAACCACACTTGTTGTACATATATTGAACACCGTTTTGGTAAAATTGACATGATTTTTAAAACAAGGGTGAAGGTGGGTGAAGTTGAATCGTTCTTTAACCTGCTTACAAAATGTTTACAATGGTGAAATGGGTCTTCGTTTAAATAATTCCTTCTTAATAATAAATCATAGTAAAAAAACGGCAAAGATTAAAACACGTTTTTAAACATTGAGCATGTGTCTAAACAGTAAGCAAGGGTGAAGTTGATTCGTTTTTTAACCCGCAATTAAAAATGTTTCTAAAACATAATTACTGGCATCGCCAACGACTTAACCGAATGACAATAAAAACGCACAAGGGTTGCTGAATGTGAAATGAAAGTAAACAAAAAAGATTCAATTTAAGGAACCTTCTAAGTAGAATCATTATTAACGTGTTAGAATATTTGGACGTTCTTTAGAACCACAAATACTTAAATATGATCCTTACAAAAAAAACTCCATTAGTTATCCTTTAGAAAATAAAAATATTTAATTTTATTGTCTTCTAAGTTGCATCATTTAACCGTGGGGCCAAAAAAAGCATAGGGTGAAGTTTGAAGCTTCTTTAACCCGCAATTAAAATGTAGTCTAACCATTTTTTACCAGCATCGCAGTGAATCGTTCTTCAACCCGCAATATTAAAATACTTTCGTAAAATAATTTACTCGCATCGCAACTTCAAATTTATTCAGCCCTTCTTTAGAAAACCAACGATTTCAAATTTAAATGACCTTTCTAAGTTTGTTTGCCCTACAAAAACAGTGGAATAGCTTCGCGCGTTCGCCGCATCCGCTTTTAATTTCGCACTGTCGCCGCTGCCAATCATTATTAATGTGTTTCCAAAAACAAGCAAGGAGAAGTTGATCTTCTTTAAACCTGCAAATAAAAAGATTACAAGGGTCAAGGTATATGAGGTCATGAAATTGCACCTCTAACTGTTTTCTGAAAGGCGTCTTCTTCAAAAAGACTTTAAACCCTAAGGGTGAAGATGGGTCGATTTTTAAAGATATCCTTTCTTAAGAAAGAACCATATGTAATGATAAACGGTAGATATTGAACATGTTTGTAAACATTGAGCATATTTTTAAAACAAGGGTGAACTTGGGTGGGTCGTTCTTCAAAAGATTCATTTGACGAAATCGTCACTTAAAGAGATGGGGTTTGGGAATGAAGGTCCGTTCTATCAAGATTCTATCAAAACTTATATACTTAAAATCAGGCCATCACCCTTTAATCCCTAAAGATGAAATATCGTGATTTAAGCCCCAAAATACACCTGGATAGGAATAATAAAGCTATTGGCAGTATTGTGAACTACTAATTTTAATGGTACTAACAAACAGCTGCTGCCTTATGATTTAATGCGTACAGTATGGGGATATTACCCCTTTGGTGTATTGAACGTTTAAAAACTGCACAAGTCTTTTTACCATTCTTATAATCGAAGGATAATAAATCCCAATTAGTCATAGTCCTAAACTTGTCCCAAGTGGGCTAAGAAAGCCGCGCTTTGCCGCTGTCGCCATTTTGCCTGTTAAAATCTGAAGCTGCGCTCTGGCACCGCATCCAAATTCTTTAGTTTTTTTTTGGTCCACTTCACGGCCGTCGACGCAGTCAGTCAATTTTCATAAGTTTCGCGCTGTGCGTCGCGGCCCAACTTTTAAACAAACGGTTGGGTGAAGGGTCCAACCCATTTATCCTTGAATAAAAGACCAGTGTTTTGAACTTACTTAACCATTCGCGGCGCTGTTGCCGCTTGTCGCCCGCTGTTGCCTGCAAAGTGACGCTTCGCGTGATGAAGCACCCCCCGACTTTTTATAACAGGTAGAGGTAGGGGGAAACCCCCTTCATTTTAGCTCCTCTGTAAAAAATATGAATCAACACTGCTATCATTCTTCGCTGTTGCGCTGTCCGCCGCTTTGTCGCCGCTGTTTGGCATGGTAAAATATGGAGCTTGCGCTTTTTGCTCGTCGCTGACCAATTTTAAACAGGAGAGGTGGGGGGGCTCCAAACCCCCTTCCTTCGTCTTTGAGACAAACGATCAATGGGCTGCAAAACCAGCAATCATTAGCGCTGTTTGCGCTGTCGCCGCTGTTGCCTATAATATCTGGATTGTTATTTTTCACGCTGTAGCCGCATCCAACTTTTTTAAAAGGTCAAATTTCGCGCTGTCGACGCATCCGACTTTTTGAAAAGGTCCTAGTTCGCGCGTTCGCCGCTGCCAACTTTTCATAAAGGTTGAACTTAGCGCTGTCGCCGATGGCCAATTTCTAAACAGGGTAGAGGTGGGGGGGGTTCAAACCTTCCTTAGTCTTCTGTAAAAAAATGAATCAAGGACAGAACAACAATCATTCACGATGTTGCCGCTGTCGACGCTGCTGCCTGTTAAAAATAAAATCTGGGGCTTCGCGCTGTCGTCGCTGCCCAATTTGAAACAGGAGGAGGTAGGGGGTGGGGCTCCAAAACCCCCTTCCGTAGTATTTTGATTACCAAATGACTCAATGGACTAGAACAACAATTTCATTAGCGCGTTGCCGCTGTCGCCACTGTTGCCTACAAAATCGGGATGGCTCGCGCTGACGCCGCATCCAACTTTTTTTTAAAAGGTCAAAGTTCGCGCTGTCGCCGCATCCACTTTTTTAAAAGGTCTCTATTTCGCGCGTAGCCGCTGCCAAACTTTTCATACAGGTTTGACACTTGCGCTGTGTGTCGCCGCTGGCCAATTTCTCAAAACAGGTGAGGTGGGGGGGTTCAAAAACACTTCCTTAGTTCTTCTGATAAAAAGGAATATCAAATGCAGAACAAGCAATCATTGTCACGCCTGTTGCGCTGTCGCCGCTGTTGCCTGTAAAATAATCTGGAGATTAGCGCGTCGTCGCCTGCCCAATTTTTAAACAGGAGGAGGGTAGGGGGTGGTGCGTGCCCCAAACCCCCATTCCTAGTCTTTTGATTTACAAATGAATCAATGGACTTAGAACAAACAATATTTAGCGCTGTTCCGCTGTCGCCGCTGTGGCCTACAAAATCTGGAGCTTCGCGCTCTGGCCGCATCCAACGTTTTTTAAAAGGTCAAATAGCGCTGTAGCGCATCAACTTTTTAAAAAAGGTCATATTTCACGGCTGTCGCCGCTGCAAATTTTCATAAAGGTTGAAAATTAGCGCTGCGCCTGCCAATTTAATAACAACAGGTAGAGGTGGGGAGGGTTCAAACCCTTCCTTAGTCCTCTGATAAAGAATCAATGTGAACCAGACAACAATATTCACGCTTTTGGTGGAGCCATCTGTCGCCGCTGTTGCCTGTTAACATCTGGAGCTTTCCGCTTTTGTCGCCGCTGTCCAATTTTAAACAGGATGGAAGTGGGGGGTCCAAACCCTTCCTTAGTATTTTGATACCAAAGACTCAACGGGCTAGTTAGAACAACAATTCATTAGCGATGTGGCCGTTTTGTCGCCGCTGTTGCCTACAAAATCTGGATCTTCGCGCTTGCCGCATCCAAATTTGCGTTAAAAGGTCAAAATTTCGCGGTGTCGCCGCTGCCAACTTTTCATAAAGGTTTAACTTGCGCTGACGCCGCTGCCAACTTCTAAAACAAGTGGAGGTGGGGGTCCAAACAAACCCATCATTAATCCTGATTAAAAATTGAATATCAATGGACCTGAACAACAATCATTCACGTTGTTGCCGCTGCTTGCCTGTTAAAAAACTGGAGCTTGCGAGTCGCCGCGGCCCAATTTTTAAAGAGGAGTGGGGGTCCAAACCCCCCTTCCTATCTTTTGTTACAACAACATGGACTCCAACGGGCTTTTAGTTATAGAACAACTAACTTTCGCGCTGTTGCCGGGGTTGATTGTAGCCGCTGTTGCCTACAAATCTGGGAGATTGCGGCTTGTCGCCGCATCCAACTTTTGTCAAAGGTCCATTTCGCGCTGTCGCCGCTGCCAACATTCATAAAGGTTGAACTTAGCGCTGTCGCCGTGCCAATTCCTTAAAACAGGGAGAGGTGGGAGTCCAAACCCCCTTCCTTTAGTGGTTGATTAAAAAATGATCAAAAGGCTATAACAACTCGACACGAGTACAATAGGGAAAATTTTCAATGGTTCATTGGAACTCACCAAAGTGATATTGTAAAGAAGAACTCATTCTGCTAAAACGTTTTGCAATATAAAAAATCTACCAGTAGCAATATTTTCGACGCGTGGCTAACTGTTAGACGTAGAAGTTTGCGGCGGCAGTAATTAGGTTTACAGCCACCGTTGAAACATCTCACAATAAAACACCTATTTTCACAGCCATGTTTCATGCACTAATTAGCACTAGCGCTGTCGCCGCTGCCCTTAGTTTGTTAAAAAGGTTGCAGCTTCGCCACTGTCGCTGTGTGTAGGTAGATTCTAAAGGTACTCCAATATTTTTAGGGAAAGCTTTACAGTAGGGGGCAAAAATTAGTACTTTCGATTTTAGGGACACCTGATATGTGAAATCTTCGTAAGGATTGGCATATGCGTATATGCCTGACAAATACATAACGTACATGTAGGTTATATTTCTTAACAATACCGGTTTTTATTCCACGTACACATTTTCTGGAATAGTAATCAAAAAAATGGTAAAATCAACCACTCGGATGTTACTTTACAATATTATTTTCATTTATGTTTTTAAAAAATCAATACTAATTGTTGTTGGAAATAATTGTAATAGCGGCTCTCTATAGGGTCTATCTTGTAGTTGACAGTGTGTTTCATGATAAGTGGTATCATGCCCATTGAAATTGCACGGTGGCCTCTTGCCGACCTTTCTTTTTAAAAGAATTTTTGTTTAAACTTGCAAGAATGGGCGATTCAGGTGCTACGTGTAGTTTGGTATGGGGGACACTATTATGTTTTTATTGGTACTTTGGGCACTGTAAGTAGCCATAAATAAGCGTCTGATCTGGACTAAACGTACGATCATATCAGGTTATTTTAATGTTTTAGGCGACGCAGAGTTGGTAAAATAAAGGTTTTGTGTTGGCACAAAACGGTATTAGGTGTCGAATTCTTCAGGCTGTAAGGTAATTATACAAAAAAGTATCTGCGGTGATGTTGTGCGAGCAATATTGTGTCAAAGTACGATAATTTTGAAAGTTTCAAGATATGCTTTGGTGTTTTTTTTCCTTTGGTCTTGCTGGGATGAATTTAGTATCCGCCACATTAAAATTTCGGCAAATTTAACATGCGGTTTATTCCGTTAACGTTGCCGACTTCGTAGCCTGTGGCAGAATACTAAATTCTTTCCGTCTTGCTCAACAGCAGCGCGGAAGTCAGCCCCCATAATCCTTTGCGCACAAACCATATTATCGATTTGATACTGCGTGTTGACTCCATTTCTTCATGTTCTTAGTTCATCGACATCGCCGTGAAGGTAACTTACGGTCAAGTGTACCCAAATCCTAGCCTAGGCTATGCTACAGAGTACACAGTCATGAACGGTACACAAAGTCAATGTTAAGTGCTGCACCTGAATTTGTCAAGACCTTTTTTATTCAAGTCCAAAAGAAAACGAACATGAATGAAAGTCAAAAATGGTACAAATCATACATCCTTGCCTAGACTCAGTCTCAACTTCCTAGACTCAAGTTACCTTCCCCGGTTACCGTCCATTCTCATGCAATTTTTTTATCGAGTTCTTACCAAATGTCCAAACAACATTTTACGAATAAGTAAAATGCTGGATAGATTCACTGAAAACTTGTAATTACTAGAAATTTATCTTTAGAGGTAGGGATTCATGTGGCAAAAGTACAATTTGAATTGTCAACACAAAGCTTATACCAGCTTGTGACGCAGTCATGTAAGTAGTCTCGTATTATGCGTCGCTGTTCTAATCAAGCCACTATAGTCAGGGACAGAATTAGCCGACCAATTGCGCGTATGTCAAGGTTGTCAATCAGCGCGGCGCGGACTGTGATTGGTTTGAATGTGTAATATGGGCGGGGCATGTTCCAACAAAATATGATTTAAAATGTCAAAACATGCCCTATTTGAGTCGGGTTTCCAACGCAGGGACACAATAATTCACTTAAGTAAACTTTCTGTCTCAATAAGCTTTAAATGTTCACAAATTATTCTTCACGGCCGACCTATGTTCTCCACCGTCAAATTACGTCAGACGCGTAATTGGTCGCCTTATTCTGTCCATGACTATAGCGGACGTTGGGAAAGAATTTAGTATTCTGCCACAGGCTACTAATTCGGCAATGTTAATGGAATAAACCGCATGTTAAAGGTGCCGAATTTTAAGTGGTGGCAGGATACTTAATTCATCCCGGACGTTGTACCCAATTCCTATTCGCTCAATCATACGTTATAAATGCCCTACAGTTGATATTAGAAGTGTTTTTGGCTGGTTTCAAGAAATTCTCAAGATGAGTAATAAGTATGGAAAATACTCTTTAAAAAATTTGGCGCAGCAACCGAGAACCATTTCTAGATCGTTCATAAAATATCCATTAGAAATTGAGCCCGCTAGGCTTAAGCGCAGCTTTCGATAATCTACAAGGAACATTGTTGTGTGGATGTGTGATTACGTGTTACTGCTATGAGAGGTTCCCGGTGGCACGGAAAAGCGAATATAAGCGAAAAGGTACTTGGGAAGGTCTTCTGAGCCGCTGTTGTCTTGCTCTATCATTTTCATTTCATTTCTTAAAGGGATATTAAAGAGAGGAAGAAGCGCCCCCAATTTTTCTCTAACCCTGGTTTTTTACATATTTGGAATGCTTACCAATGTATTAGATCACGGTTCACCTGAAGTGAATAAGCCGAATACGCCGTCTTTATGTAATAAGATGATGATTTAGTAGTTTCTGTCGTGCACGACAGAAAGTCAAAGCATGGCTTTCTATGGGGAACGATTACGATAGCAGGCAAGTTCAAACAAGCGTTTGCGGTTTTCTTTTGCACCTGTTTGTCCAATAAACCTTCGAAACGTTCTTGTTAGGTAGTCTATATAACTGATCCAGTAAATTTGAGAGAAATTTGTATCCTAAAAAATCTGTCACTTTAAGGTTAGCAGTGATAATGTGAGAGAATAAAAAATGTGGAAATATGCATTTTTTTAGCTTATAAATCAAAGATAATTATGTACACCACCATATAACTACTTAACTGTAAGAACAAAAACACCAAATACTAAATAGTGAAAAAATGAAGTATTTAAGAGGAAATTTGTCATACCTTCTCCCGCAAATAGACATACATCGATGATGTCTCAAAATATACACTAAACAACCGATTGTGGTTTACAGCAGTGTACCTAACAAAGAGCAATAATAGTTGTTTGAGGTCAAAACTGTACAGGTCATGGTGCATAATATTACGCTGATAAATCTGTGAAATTCACAAGGAAAGGCTTTTTTTATCTGAAGTCAGAATTTTGATATACAGAATCCGATTAAAAAGTACTGCCTTGTCTTTATTATACACGGATTTCAAGCCAACCACTTGCAGGTTATAAGTGAGCACGTCTATGCCAGTAACCAAAATACTAAAATACGAATTTTGATGATTTTTTTTTATGTTTCGGATCAGCAAATCGCTGCTTATCCCTTTAATTAATTAAATTTGGCAGCTGTGAGTTACTGGGGTATCTACTAAATCTTGGGCTGTAACGTGTGCAAATTTCCCTGTTTTTAGCCTAGCAAAATGCTACAAATTTTTGGGCTTGTTCGCATTTTTTTACAATGCTAACTATAAAAGCATCCCATTTCTGATCAAATTGTAAAAAACACTGCTATACAAATTTTTCGAAGGAAATTTGCACCGGACTCGGCCTGCACAGAGTGAGGGGAATGTAGTACACACAAACTTCCAACTACTTTATCAGTATCACGTTTAAATAATACCCTTATTCAGACTATGTTATTTAACAGTAAGGAATTACGTTGGACATTACTGATTGTGGTGAGTACTGCTTCAAGTGCAGCTTAGGATGAAGAGTTGTAATTTGGTACTATAAAAATTAAAAAACTTTCTTTGTATGTTTGAAGATAAAATTCTTTGAAGTTATAATGTACCTCTAGGTTAAATTACAGTGTTTAAAAATAATATCACACAGCAAGGTTGATTTATATGTATAAAACGACCTTTAATTTCATTAGAGTTCAAATGTGAGATCACCAGCTGGCATTCTAAAACATTTCCTCTAAAGTTTGATAACAAGAATAACAAGTGTCACCTTGGTCTACGGGGTTTTTCATTTATTTGGGGGCCAATTGTTGACATAGAGTGCCAAATTTGAAACTGGTTAACTCTTTATAAACAAGTCCTCTAATGATGCCTAATATGTTAATTTTATAACCAGTAAATTTTTCGCAGATCCAGTAAGTATATCCCTAGCAAGAACAGTTCCAATGCGCACTCTCTGTCAAATTCCACCGTGTAACGGGACACCAAAATGTAAAAGTCTTTATAACATAACTTAATATCAAGTAGTAAAACTATTAAAGTTTACACCAAATTATTACTTCCTTAACCCTTTTATCATTTGAAAGACATTTGGTTGAATTCGTTTGGACCAAACCATATGTGGGCGACTGCCATTTTCAAATTAAGATACCTCATGGTCGTTTTTGTGCGCCCGTCTTGGTTCCACATTTTTTTTAAACACCAACTGAATACTACCCAAATAAAGTACACTCTAATTTGTGGTATAGGATGTATTCAACCCATTTTGAGCAAAACAACTGATTGCATTATGTAACATGGCCAAAAATGTGAACCATAAATAATAAGTTCCGTTTAAAGGGGACACCAAAGTTACCCGGTGTCCCATTACCCGTGGACAAACACCCAATTTTAATGGAAAATTGCATCTACTTGAAAGCAATATATCTTATTTAGCCTCAGGAGCACACATTACTGAATTGGAAATGCATACAGGCCCAAAAATGCACTGAAGGTTTCCTCTTGAAGTTACTTTTTAATACTGCTTGAGGGGTATAAAATAAATTATGTTATCTGCAATTTCCATCTCCTTTTTCTCCTCATCATAGGATAGTGTAACAAGACTGAAGTCCATCAGTTTAGAGAAGTAGATGTAAAAGATTGTATTTACATGTCTAGCATGCAAGACTCCTTAAAGGGATAGTAAGTCATTTTATTTTGACCCCAGGATTTTGGAACAAAAAAAAAATCAAGATTTTTGATAGAATTTATTTCTTTCAAAAAACAAATCATGATCCCCACTTTTCCCGGTCGAAAAATATTGTGGCAATTGGTTTTAGGGCAAAAAGTGGTTTTCGAATATTCTAGTACACAGTTCCTGAATGCAACGTATTTGTGCATGCGCGCATTTCCACGAGTTGGAT
Organism: Ophioderma brevispina; assembly: GCA_023653785.1. NCBI lineage: Eukaryota > Metazoa > Echinodermata > Ophiuroidea > Amphilepidida > Ophiodermatidae > Ophioderma > Ophioderma brevispina. The sequence goes on from JAMKCH010006198.1 coordinate 65,741, forward strand.
GGCACTTTCAATTTGTCACTGTCATTTGTGTCATGTTAATAAAACGATGGAAAAAATTGTCCAATTACAATTAAACCGAAATGACTTGTTTCCCTTTTAATTAGCGAGCGTTCAGATCAACAGCAGACCATGACGAACTGCAAGCCGTGATAAACTCAAAGACTAGCAAAGTTCCTAAGTTTGGCCTAGCTCCCAGCTTTGAGAGTGCATCACCATTGCTTTGTAACTAAGTGTACTTGGTTTTGGAAATTTACAATTTCTTGCATTCAGATGGCTTAGAGAAGGAAACACTTTTCTTTAACACTTAATGTGCCTAAGGTGTTCACTCACTTTGGTGCCTAAGGGGGGTGGGGGTTGGAACCCCCTGAAACCCCCCCCCCTAAGGAAAACCCTTTCCCGATGGAATTTTCAAATGAAACTCCTACACTTTGTGGGAGCATAAGACAAGGCCAAGGTGCAATAGAAATGAGTTCCTGTTTATCGTCTGGAAATTAGGGGCCAATCATTGTTTTCGAAATGCGCAAATCACTCAAAAAGTACCTGAAGTTTTCGCGACCCTGCTTCCACAGCCTACACTGCAAATCATTTTGATGTTTATATCTGCTCTAGAAGACCAGTTACTATATTTAACACAAACATTACCATTTGTACATTCTTGTATTTTTTGTGGGTGGCAGTCGTATTTGCCATAGGTTTGTACAGTCATGGCTGCGCGTCGCTCGATGATGAGAATCGCTCTTTCAGCACATAAATCGGTTAATTATTTTTTCTGATTATGTAATAAAATTGTGTTTCTGCATATGAACATACATTAGCAGAACAATATTTCTGGCAACAGGGTTTCCTAATTTTCATTTTTGGAAAATCACCCTTCCGTTTGGTGCCTAAGGTGGGTTCCTAGGGACTCCAGCTAATTATCGTCATTACCGGGCTATAAATTTTCGTATCTTTTTTTTATGGAAGAAGCGGCATCGATAAGTATATCACAATTACAAAAAATTAGAGTTCGAAAATATTTTTCACGACTGAGACTCACCGAAAAACAAATCTTGGGTACTATGGACCCCCCCTTAGGCACTTAAGTGTTACTGTTAAGCAGGCTCGTAAAAGCTCATGTCCATCACATATGAACTTCATTAATCAAGGATGTATCGCTTTAAAATATTTATACACAGATTTATTAGCTTATATTCTATACCAGATTATGCATTATCTTTGAATTCAATATGCCAAAAGATATGCTCTATAATTAGGGGTCTACGTGGTGGCAAAATAAACTCTGGCTGTCGTGGTGTCACAAGATTTTATGAATTCCTGTCAGCTGGATAAGGATAAACCAAGTGCAACATGATACACAAGATAAGAGCAGCTGTGTCACCAACTTCACAAGTGTCCCAAGATAGACTGGCGTGTCACAAGTGTCACATTTACCAATGTAGACCCCTATAATTGTAGACTTGTGTTAAAAACACGTTAAATATTTAAATTGTTATAGCCTGATTTTTTAACTTGTGTACTTGCTAGAACAGTCGTCAATTCGCTATTCTAGGATGTACACCACAAATTGAAAAATCAGACTAAAATGTGTGATACTGTTAGAAAAAAATCTCATAGCACTTTGTGAAAAAAAAATGCAGATCACCTTTTGAAAAAATCATAAAAGCCAGCACCTTGTGAAAAAATCATATTGGAAAAAGAGCTGTATCTTAAAAATTAATAATAAAGAGAAATCTTTAGTTTCACACTGATTTAATGCACACCAGTGTTGAAATATAATTGTGTAAGCAAAAAAGGAAACCTGTAATGCACACAGAGTTAAACCTATCAGAACACGTTGGGGACCTTGTGTTTAGTGGAATCTCCTACTTGGTAAGAGGTAGACATACAAGACCATGACCATCATGTGAAAATGGTACACTACTTCCAGGTAAGTCCAAACCCCGGGGACCAAACACATCGAACAAGCACCTTTAAAATTAAAATGCTAATAATCTCAACTTACATTCACATGTTCATGATTTTTAGCATTTAAAAAAAAAGCTTCCTTAGCTCTAAAACAGCTTAAAGTTGCAGTTCCCATAGGTTTGTACAGAGAGGGCATTGTTCTTTTTGTTCTCGTGCCCTTTATGACATAACCTAACCGTCTTCTTGTGCTATACTATGGTGGAATTGAAAATGTAATAATTTAAAAATTTGAGCGCCCCATGTGCAGAGCCAGAGTGGGGTGGATGGTGGGGGGGTGGGGTGGTGGGTGGGGGGGGGGGGTAATTGACAAACAAAAAAATAAGCAAACTAGCTAACCAATGACTAAGTAATGAACTAAATAATATATAATAAATGAAATACTTTTTTAATTAACATTTTTAAAAACAGTTTGCTTTAATAATAATAAATCACTTAAATCAGACCAGTACTCTCATTTTAAATGGATTTATAATTTTTAATAAAACTTATAAAATACTATTTTAACTTCAGATGATATGCCTTCGATGAGAAAAATAAAATAATTTTATCTATTAATTAGCAAACAAAGCCAAAAAATAATCATCCATAAACAATGGCAATCTGTTCCATTAATAACAATTTCATAAATCTTTTCACTGAGTTATTCTTCCTAACCTAAAGAATATCAGACCCATGCAACCAGTTTTTTATATCACAATAAATCTGGGGAAACCCCAGACCCCCCAGAGAGAACCCGTTTGGCATGGTTGCAGTGCCGCTTCCTCCTTTAGAGAATCGAGTAATGTCAACAGAGCGGCAAACATCAAAAAACATTGGATGATTGACAGGTTTCACTTCATCCTCTGTCAAGATCATTAAGCGATTAAAACAATTAATAACCCCCAAGCGTAAACAAACATCAATTAAAATTTAAAAATAACTTAAAATTATTATAGAATAATTCATAATAACTTCAAGAGTAAGGAGTCAAAATTGGAGGAAATCACTAATAAAACACAACTTCAATGCACGTGGTTTGAAATCCTGCTAGCAAAGCAGGAAACCCCGGTCCTGGGGAAACTCCACTGATCTCTACTCGTGGGAAAATAGCATCCAAATGGCTTTTTCTGCTTTGGTTAGTACTCCATGGACAAAATCAAGTTTTTATGGAGGATCATGTATATCTAGGATTTAGATTAACCTAATTTTTGTTTTATTTTATACTGATGATCAATATGTTTCTATACGAAATCGTGGATAGAAAATGGCGCAACAGCAACAATATTGTACGTGTAAGTTTAATAATGACCGCGTCCATGGGGTAACAAGCTCATTGGCCGGAGCTAAAATCTTACTTCTCATCTTCAGACTGCCTTTAATTTCATCAAAAATTAGATAAAATAATATATCAACGGCAACATAACTTTATTTGATAGTCTATGGGTTCCTGATTTCTGTATGACGTTGACTAATGACCACAAATTCGCTCCACCACAATTGCGAATGAGTGCACCGGTCGATTGAAAAACTTGAGACTGTGTGAAATTATTTTTTTTCTACGTCATAACCTATGCTCAGAGACACTACCACCGAAAGCCAATGAAAAAAGAGTATTTCGGGGATCCCAAGTGTTGCAAAAGACTCTCTCACACGTCCCCCGGCAGATTTATGAGCGCCGCTTAAGTTAGCTTTGAAACATCGCCTTCTGGGATAATTTGCTGAGATTTTAATCACAATTCCTCCAAATGCGACTGTGGTATCTCAAAATTATTTGAAAGTGCCAAATATTCATAATGTACCCAAAAAGCTACAATTGACACAAATATATCACAACGCATGAACGTAAATCGGGACATCGTGAGATTGGTTGTCTATGCTTTTAATTTGGGGTCCCTTGCATACATTTACGATGTATTCACTACTCGTCTACTGTAGAAATCACCTCTTTTACGCCCTTGAATTCGCCGCAATTTTCATCAAATCGCAATCATATGAATATTAAACACCGTTTTCATATAACTTAAGAACGTTGTGATTAAATCAACAGTGGCGACTACAGATGACAGCGTAAATCGGGACCTTAACATTTCCGGGTCCGATTCAACAACCAGTCCATTTGGAATCTTCTCGGACGACAACACGAGTTTGCGACGTATTTTGGCACTTTAACAAATCAAGAGCATCAGAACGTAACAAAAGACAATATATAAGAAGACAATAACAACATCAATAGATTTCTTGCTATTAAGCAAACCCAACTAAAAAAGTTGACACCGTAATCGGTGGGACACTGAAAAGCTTAACTTTCTGTAGCGGTATATGAACAAGCCCCAAGGAAGCTTCATCTTTGCAATGAGTACACCCGGGACGTTGAATCACGTTAGTCGTTCATTCATTAAAATGACAGATGGGTTGTGCATCACAACGGCGAATTTTAACATCGTAAATAAATCGTTGGGACACAAATGTTTTTCGTATTTTTAGTCCCCAGTTGTAAAATGTTTGACATACGGTGCTGGATTTGTTTACTAAATACACCCAATAGTTGTTTTCTGTTACTTTTATGTAAAGAACAACCTGATTTATCCCCTTGCTATCATTACTGAAAACTTACAGACCATGAAAAATGGGAATTCCTACGGAAATGTTTGGTACACGAAAATTTACGTTGTGACACCCACATTGATTCATTGATTGCACAATTACTTTTGGGTGCAAATAAGGACCTCTTCTCAGGGATTGATGTTTATTCGTGTTTTTTCAAATAATGACGCAATTAATTACATTCAAACATTTTTTATGATTTTTACAGAGCTTTAAACAAATGACATATCTATGTCACAAAAAGCCTTAAAAAAACGTGGGAACACCAACATATTATTGGTACCCCCCAAAAAAACCTTGAGATTTACTTATTTTTTTTTTTGTTGTTGTTGAATACCTTAATCTGTATTTAATAATATATAAGTATAACAAATTGTGTGTCATTGTTCCGAGGGGGAAATGGCCATACAAACTGCATACCCATGAATTAATGGCTGGCCCCACAAATAATGGAAACACCCATTAATACATAACTCATCAATGTCATATTCATTCTGAACACACACGCTGATTTCTCCTTGCTCAAAGTTTAATCTGCACCGGTCATTCTTGTTGTCTCAAACTGAACAATTGGGTTTCCAACAAACTAATTTCATTATGATTTATCTTTTCAGGGTCTTCCATGCTGGGATAAACACCGGTGAAACCATAAGATTTTTTCAGTAACTTTCTGTTCAGTCTAGGAAAGACCTTGATGAAAAAAAAATTTTTTTACATCCATTTTCGGAGGATATATGTGTCTTTCAAAAAACTGTCTCCTTTCTTTTGGTTCAAGTTCTCATAAATCTGATTCACTTTCCCAGTATCCACATTCCACCATATGTAAACTACAATCTCTTCAATCCTCTACAATCCTTTGAATTCCATTTCTCTTCTATCCTCCTGTTCTATATACATATGTAATGTCTTAACTCTTCCATACAATCCTCTTCTTATATTCACCATTAATCCTTTGCACTCTTATAGAATTAATTGTTACATTACGTAAAATCTGATGCTTAGGAGATAGCCCTAAAAAGGCCAGAAAGGAGTCATCCCCGGATAAAAAGTAGCTACAAGAAATAGCTACTGGATATCCAAGTAAAATTGCACATAAGAACATAGTTCTAATCTGACAAAATTTTGCTATGATGCCCCAAGGTCGGCCTATTAGTTTGTTTTTTTTCAAGGCGATGGATATTCGCCAATATTCCTCTGCAACTTCCTTGGGACGTTTCAGCTGATTTTTTCCAAAAGAGTCGCAGAGTAATTTCAGTATTGGATTTCTTGACTTAATCTCCTTGAATCCCATTAAATATGAGATTATATTTATTGATTTCTCAGAATCTTTTCAAAATTGTCCCTCAAGTTTGTTCAGAGTTTCACTTTCAGCAGTATTTCATGAGCATACGCAAGGCTTTGTTCGATATTGTCCAGTCTAGATGTTAGCTCCGTTTTCCATTCGCAAATTTTGTTTCTCAACTTTAGTTATGTCATCTAGTCTCTCCAGTCATATTAAAGCCGATAAAATGCACTATAAATACAGCTTTAAGCTTTATATCATTCTTGGTATAGCTGGTGTGGCAGGAGATATAGTCCCCCAAACTCACAGTCCATCTACAGTGGTGAAGAATAGGGCACTCGATTCACTTGACTCTTCACGCAACATTAGTTTCACGCTTTCACGCTCTATGGTTCCTGCTGGACCATATCTCCTTTCACACCGGCGTTGAATTAGCCACGGTTTAAGTCAGGTGCCTAAATAGCTATAGTTTTGTCACATGATCAATAAGAGTCTAAGGCGGAGTAATGATCACACGTCATAACTCAACGGTGGCATTTCCAAATATTATTGCGCATGCTCTTCGCTGGTTTTCTTCATAAGTATGCCTTTAAATCTGTTAACTTGAAAGAGTTCTTTCTCTTCAATTTTGGTCATTATCATGGCAGGGCATTGTTTTGATTAGCTTTTGTACCAGTATGCAAACTTTCACTCACCCGAGATGTTGTGTGAGGTGCAAGACTGTGCCATCTTCTTCAAATCTGCTTTGAAATATCCCTCCAGGTAAATACTCTTGGAGTTGCTAATCAATGACCTCCTCCTCAGCTTCAAGTAGTTTACAAAGTAAACGTTTTGTGTCTGTATCTAACTTTGGGTTTGTCGCCTTTTCAGCTGCTGCAATGCAGTCATCCATCTTTATTTGTTCTCCAAAGCAGTTTTCTGTTCCAGTGAATAGTGGATGGGGTCACATTTCCATGAACTGATCTGACATTTAGCTTCCTGGAAATGACCATTCATGTCCAAAATTGGTAGGTCTTGGCTCACTAGGCGCATCCAAGGTCCAGTAACAAATTTGTATACCAGTGTGAGGCATCTGAGGGGCACCTTACACTCTCCACTCTGCAAAACATTAAGGACTGCATGGGCTGCCTGACTTGTAGACTTTAGTTAGGGATTGCACAATGTGTTCTGCATACATGAAGGCATAACTAGCATTTTTGAATTATAATAAATTGAATTTGTTTCCAACCCAGGATAAATCTAGAACTTCTTCTCCATTCCTGCCTTTTGAGATTTGAAGCCTTTACTCATCAAGTAATGTGAGGTCTTCACCAATTGCTATGCTCTGGTCATGGAACAGCTTGCCAATTACTCGGAACTAATGCTCTCCACGATGCTGGAATGGTACTATACTTTTTCTTAGATATATTCTGATGAGTATTCATTTTCCAGAAGTGTCTTATTGCACACTTTCAACATTGAGTCCCATGGATGCATGGCACATCTGAACTTGTTAAGGTCTGAGCCTTTTCTCATCCACAGCATTAAGGTCTGAGCCTTTTCCTATCCACAGCATTATTCACCACGCACCTATCTGTCATGGTATTGGCAACTTGCTTCAACAAACAGAGTCTATAATCTCCCTGATCTTTGCATGCATTATCACATCCTTCACACAGTCCATAATTGTACCAACATACTTGGCTCCTGTGGAACATGGTTGATTCCTAGTCTTATTATCAGAGTCTCCTGATTTGTCTTGAGCTCTACCTCATGCCTCACTAACGTGCCTTCCCCACCTACCTTTCGTCCTAAATATACTTGAACATGATGTTTTCTTCCCACCAGGGGTGTCTATTTTGTTATTCGTCGCAGAGGTGGGGGAATAGGTTTTGTCTCTATGATCATTTGGGGAAGAATTTGATGCTTAGATGATTGCAACCAATGTTAAATTTTGGGGAAGAATTGGGATAAAATTTGACAAGGAGGAGGGGAACAATTTTGGTCGTTATCATTTCAGGGCATTGTTTTGTTTAGCTTTCTTAAGTGCAAACTTTCACTCACCCAAGATGTTGTATGAGGTGCAAGACTGTTCTTTTTCTCCAAACTTTCAGGCCCCAATTCCTCATTATTCTAGAAAAAAAAATAGTGCTAGACATTAATGAGTAGCATCCAGGTCTGAATTTGCCATTGGGTCAAATAGGCCCAGAAGGGATTTAAAATTAAAGTACAGAATAACAAAAGAAAATTGAAAATTAAGATAGCACTTCTCCCGTATTGGTATCAGGCATTCTAGAGGGGGCCCGGATTTAATAACTAGGATGAAGTTATTAGAGCGTGATAGCATTAGGCCCTGTTTGAAAATTTGCAAATCTTATCATTATTTGTTCTCCCTTCCTGTCTCTTTCCCCTCTTTTCTCTCTCTTCTTTCTTTTTCGCTCTTTCTCCCTCCCCTTTCTCTTTTTTCTCCAATTTCTTGGGGCCCCTAACCTCTCGGGGCCCGTGGACTTTGTCCACCCTGTCCCTATGGTAGCTACGCCCCTGCTCCAGGTAAATGCTCTTGGAGAACTTGCTAATCAGTGACCTCCTCCTCAGCTTCAAGTAGCTTACAAAGTAAACATATGGCATCTGTATCTAACTCTGGGTTTGTCACCTTTTGAGCTGCTGCAATGCAATACATTTTTATTTGTTACAGTGAATAGTCCTTGAACTGATCCTACATTTAGCTTTGTGGAAATGACTATTTATGTCCAAAATTGGTAGGTCTTGGCTCAAGTGCATCCAAGGACCAGTATCAAATTTGGATAAGTATGAAACATCTGAGGGTACATTATACTCTCCACTCTGCAAAGCATTAAGAACTGCTTGGGCTTTCAGATTTTCAAACCTGCAGATTTTTGTTAGGAAGTTTACAACATGTTCTGCATAGATGGAGGCATAACCAGCATTTTTGAATAACACATTATACAATAATGTTTCCAACCCAAGATAAATATATAACTTTCTCCATACCTACCTTTTGACATTTGAAGCCTTTACTCTTCAAGTAATATGAGGTCTTCACCAATTGCTATGCTCTGGTCATGGAACAGCTTGTCAATCACTCGAAGTAAAGCCTGAGCGAGGCTCTCTCCATGTTGCCTGAATGGTACTATACTATTCTTGGATATATTTTTATGAGTATCCTCATTTTCCAGAAACATCTTATTGCACACTTTTCTGCATTGAGTCCAGCAGATGCATGGAACATCTAAACTTGGTAAGGTCTGAGCCTTTTCTCATCTCGAGTTGTCTATCCACAGCATTGTTTACCACACACCTATCTGTCATGGTATTGGCAGCTTGCTTCAACAAGCAGGATCTACAATCTCCCTGATCTTTGCATGCATAATCACATCCTTCACACAGTCCATAATTGTACCAACATATTTGGCTGCTGTGGAACATGGTTGATTCCTAGTCTTATTATCAGAGTCTCTTCCTCTGTCTTGAGCTCTACCTCATGCCTCAACGTGCTTTCCCCACCTACCTTTCATCCTATTATACTTGAACATGATGTTTTCTTCCCACCAGGGGTGTCTATTCTATTGTTATTCGCCCCAGAGGTGGGGGAATAGGTTTGTCTCTGTGATCATTTGGGGAAGAATTTGATGCTTAGATGATTGGAACCAATGTTAAATTTTGGGGAAGAATTGGGATAAAATGTGGCAAGGAGGGGGAACAATTCTGATTTTCTGGAAAAATAGACACCCCTGCTTCCCATGAGTACATTTGACAACCTTTTCAGGGCAAGTGCTTTCATTTCACTGGGAATCCTTTGTTGAGTTGACCTTGATGACAGTTTTCCCCTCACATTGTTGACCCATTAGAGAGTTTGGTGAAAATAAATTGAAATTGAAAGAGTTCTTTCTCTTCAATTTTGGTCGTTATCATTTCAGGGCATTGTTTTGTTTAGCTTTCTTAAGTGCAAACTTTCACTCACCCAAGATGTTGTATGAGGTGCAAGACTGTGCCATCTTCTTCAAATCTGCTTTGAAATATCCCTCCAGGTAAATATTCTTGGAGTTGCTAATCAATGACCTCCTCCCCAGCTTCAAGTAGCTTACAAAGTAAACATTTGGCATCTGTATCTAACTCTGGGTTTGTCACCTTTTGAGCTGCTGCAATGCAGTCATCCATTTTTATTTGTTCTCCAAAGCAGTTTTTTGTTTCAGTGAATAGTCCATGAACTGATCCTACATTTAGCTTAGTGGAAATGACTATTTATGTCCAAAATTGGTAGGCCTTGGCTCAAGTGAATCCAAGGACCAGTATCAAATTTGAATAAGTATGAAGCATCTGAGGGTACATTATACTCTCCACTCTGCAAAACATTAAGAACTGCTTGGGCTTCCAGATTTTTAGACCTTTTCTGCATTGAGTCCAGCGGATGCATGGAACATCTGAACTTGTTAAAGCTCATACCAAATGGAAGATTAAGTATGTACTAGACGATAGAGAATATATTCCAGAATTAAAATATATTGATTTTACGTTTCAAATCTACTCCTGAAGTAAAAAAAATAGTGAAAATCCCAGGCCCTTTTCACCAGCCAGTGAGCCTGCTCTGAGTAAAATCGGCGATTTGGGCGCATTGTGCGTGACGTCATAGGAGGTACACCGGATGACAGCCGAACAGCTGGTTGCACGCTGCAAGTGCTGTGAATGCAGAGCACAGAGGTTCGCCGGTAAATTTTTCCATTTTCCCCACTATTTTCATTAAATATGACCAGCACATTTATTGAGGAAGATTCAGATTTTTCTGAGGTTGAAATGGCCTGCGAAAGCTGTGAATCTGTGGATTCAACTGATGAGAACGATGAAGGAGAAGTTACTTGGCCGGCGATAACATCCCTTCGGCGCAACAACATCTTCTTATTGTACGGGGTAGAGCCCCGTACATGTTTGAGCCAATGCCTCGGGAAGCTCAAAATATGGAGGTTGACGATGCCCAAGCACCGGCAGCTATAAACTACGAGGAACGCTTACGAAATACTAATTGGTAAATTTAAATATTTTACTATTATATTAAATTAATATAGAGTACCGACATGTTAATTTTAGGAGCTCTTAGGATTGGGATACTTAGTTATTCACACGTGCACAAAGCAAAACAAATCTCCCCGGGCTGGAAAGTGAGAATCGACTCCATGCATCACGATCATGTCAACGAACGGTATGTTATCTGAACATAACACTAGATCAGAAATAATTCCTATTTTTTTGGACTAAGATCATGTTTTCTACTGATTCTAGATTCGTCTATTGACGTGTTTATTATTTGCGTGTCACGAGATTCGGTCTGATTTGATGCCTAACACCCTGCATAATGGGCCGTGTTGGGACACCCCCATTACCAAGCACTCGGGCTTAAACTCATGGCGCTTGCTCAATAGGGAGGAAGGGGATCGGGGAATACTGATTCAAAAGCTTTCAGTAGTAGGTCGAAATGATACAAATATTCTCCAATATTGTTATTTGTCATGGTTTTCTGTTAAGAAGTACGATTTCATTAAAATGTTCCTCAAGGGACTATTTGATCCTTCACTATTGCACGTAAAATAAACGTGATTATAGCAATACCAAAAATATTGGTGTACTTACAGTGTTGAAAAATCGGAGGCATCATTTGTGATTTCTTGCCTTAGTACTGAAACCTTTGACCTTTATGCGAAATTGGACCCTACTGATTGAAAAAAAAATATACAGGAATTGCTTTTGCAATACACTATTCGGCTTTGCGATAAAACGTGATCATAATTTCTGTAGAAGGCATCGCTCTATATCATTGATATGAATATCGCTCTGCCGGGGATTTCCTTCGGCTGGTGATTAAACTAATGACGTTCATTTTGCGTGTGCTTTGCCAAGTATGGCCCAAAAGAAAACAATTTTTTCTGCTAAATAGGGATGCGTTGGGCGCATGCGTTTTGACCTTAATAACTCCTCCCAAATGCTTGACCGAAACAGCTGAAATTTCGTATATACGATCAGGAGAGCATTAGCTTTAATTTGGTATGTAATATGATATACCATTTTGTTTGACCTTTAAGGTCCTGAGCCTTTTTGTACCCGCCGGAAACAACGTTTCAGGACGGGGACGATAAACTGGGCCTCCGTCCGTGTGTCCGTATGTCTGTATGTCCCTTATGTCGTGAGAAAAATGTTAAACCTGGAATGGATGTCTGCCTGTGATTAAAAATGTTAAAGCCTATGTGCTGATCTTTGAAACAGTATACGGGACACAACAAAATTCCTTCGCGGATACTGAAAGTCCATCATGGCAGCATCGTTTTTGCAATTTGAAATGTGTGATACATGCGGGTTAGGTATGCAAATGAGCTCATTAAATAGGGTTTAATAACTGTATCGCAAAACGGTACATAGAAAAACACAAATCCTTCGCTACATGATAGTCAATCATGGCATGCATCTTTTTGGCAATTTGAAAGTATGTGAGATATGCGTCTTCTTAGGTTATGCAAATGAGCTAAATTAATATGCTGTAATTGCTGTTATCTTAAAACGGTACATAGGATAGGACAAAATCATTGCACCATAAGGACTAAATGCTAATGGGGAGGTGTGATGGGTGTTGGGAGAGGGTTGTTTGGTTGTGGGGGAGGGGGTTGGGTGTTGGTGAGGGCGTGGGTGGTGTTAGGGAGGGGGGGGGTGGGGGTGGGGGTTGCAGGGTGTTGGGGAGGGGGTTGGGTATTGCGGGCGTGTTGGGGAGGGAGGTTTGGCATGCATCGTTTTTGCAATTGAAAGTATGTGATATTATGCGGCTTAGGTATGCAAATGAGTATAGTAAATATGCGTAATTCTGTATCTCTAAAACGGTACATCGGATTAGGCAAAATTCCTTCGCTACATGAGACTTACTATGCTATGGGGAGGGTTGTGAGGTGTGGGGCGGGGGGTGGTTTGGGGTGTTGGGGAGGGGTTGGAGGTTGGGTGTTGGAGAGCGGGAGGGCGTTGTGTGTAGGGAGGGGGGGTAGGGTGTTGCAGGGTGTTGGGGAGGGGTTGGTTGGGTTATTGAGGGGTGTGGGGGAAGGGAGGTTTGGGTTTGTAGGGGTGTTAGGGCGGGGGGGGGGGGGTGTTCTGGTTGGGTGTTTTGAGGGAGGGGATGACGTGTTGAGGGGACTTTATTGCGGGGGGGCGTATAAGGGGGAGAGTGGAGAAGGGGATAGTGCATAGGAGGGCTGGGGATGTTGAGGGGTGGTGAAAGAGGGGGGGGGGTTCTGGTTGTTGGCGTGTGGCAGGGGTGGGGGGATAGAGGGTGGGGGGGGGGGGATGAGGGGTGGGGTTTGGGGAGTTGTGGGGTGTTGGGATGGGTGTGGGGGTTTTGCGGGGTGTGGGGAGGGGGTGGAGTGTTGCCGGGGTGGTATTGGGAAGGGGTGGTGGTGTCGGTAGGTGTTAGTTGCATTTATCGAATGTTAGTGATCGCAACATTCGGAGGGTCTGGGGGGCCATATTTTACGCATCGTACGGTAAATACAGTTCGTTGTTCATCGCGAGTTTTCTATCCACAGCATTTTTTACCATGCACCTGTCTGTCATGGTATTTGGCAACTTGCTTCAACAAGCAGGGCCTATCATCTCCCTGATCTGTGCATGCATCATTCACATCCTTCACACAGTCCATATTGTACAACATACTCAGCTTTTTTTTGGCTTTGTGGAACGTTGGTTTGATGCCTTCAAGTCCTATTAACAGAGTCTCCTCCTCCTCTGTCTCGAGCTTCTACTCAGTAACATGCACATCCCGCTCTAAATGTCCCGTCAAGAGTATGTTTTCTTGCCCACAAGTACATTTGACCATCTTTTTCATGGCAAGTGTCTTCATTTCACTGGGTATCCTTTGTTGAGTTGATCTTGATGGCAGTTTTCCTTAAGTTTTGACCCGTTAGTCTCTACACAATATACAGTGAGCTTAATGGCTTCAGAACATTTTCTGCTATGTCGGGGTCTTGATGATACATGGAAGCCTCTTATATGGTTGGGTTGAACTGTTTACCATTAACTTTAGTCTTAATCGGATTGTGTGAATCCTGTACTTTTTCCTTAAGTTCTACTACTACTACAAATTACATTTACTAATACAAACTCATGAATGCTGTATTCATTCTTAACATGCTCCTTGATTTCTCCTTCCCAAAGTTTATCTGCATTGGTTTGTCATCTTCAAACTTGTGAACAATTGTTTTTTCTACAATTTGAGGATCTGTGATAATGAATCTTTCCCAGGTGCTCCATGCTGGGCAAAACTGACAAGGCCATGATATTTTTTGGTGACTTTTCTTGTTCAGCTAGGGAACACTTGATGAAAAAAAATCTTGTTTTTTAGATCACATTTCAGGATAAGGGTCCTAAGTTTAATCTGTGCTTTCATTGCCTTTCTTTGGTTCAAGTTCTCTGTGCTTTTCTTAAGATCTGATTCACTTTCCCAGTATCCATCATATGTAAACACATCCTGTACAATCTCTTCTTAGTCTCTTCTGTATATGTATGTCGTAATTCTTCCATACGATCTCTCACTCTTTACTTATACATCTTTCCCTCTTCTGATCTTAAGCCATTATCTTTGCACTCTTTGCCATTGCTCACATTATTGCACTTGCTCATTCTTCTCTGGTTTTCTTCATAAGCATGTCTTTCACTCTGTTTAACTTGAAAGAGTTAAATTTTGGTCATTATTATGGCAGGGCATTGTTTTGTTTAGCTTTTGTACGTGCAAACTCTCATTCACCCGAGATGTTGCGTGAGGTACAGGACTGTACCATCTTTGTCAAATCTGCCGTGAAATATCCCTCCAGGTAAACACTCTTGGTGTTGCCTATTAATAAATGTCCTTCCATGAACTGATCCTACATTTAACTCCCTGGAATTGCCATTCATTAATCGGTCTTGGCTCACTAGGTGCATCCAAGGACCAGTAACAAATTTGTATACCAGTGTGAGACATCTGAGGGGCACATTACACTCTGCAAAACATTAAGAACTGCTTGAGCTGCCTGATTTGTAGACCTGTAGATTTTTGTTAGGAAGTGAACAATGTGTTCTGCATACACGAAGGCATAACTAGCATTATTGAATAACACATTGAATTTGTTTCCAACCCAAGGTAAATCTAGAACCATGTCTACCTTTTGAAATTTTAAGCCTTTACTCTTCAGGTAATATGAGGTCATAACCAATTTGCTATGCTCTGGTCATGGAACAGCTTGTTAAGTAATGCCTGAGCGAGGCTCTCTCCACGATGCCGGAATGGTACTATACTATTCTTAGATATATTTTGATGATTATCCTCATTTTCCACAAGTGTCTTATTGCACACTTTCTGCATTGAGTCCTGTGGATGCATGGAATATCTGAAATTGTTAAGGTCCAAGCCTTTTCTCATTTTGAGTTGCCTATCCACAGCATTGTTTACCACACACCTATCTGTCATGGTATTGGCAACTTGCTTCAACAAGCAAGGCCTATCATCTCCCTGATCTGTGCATGCATCATTCACATCCTTCACACAGTCCATAATTGTACCAACATACTCAGCTGCTGTGGAATGTGGTTGATTCCTCAGTCCTATTAACAGAGTCTCCTCCTCCTCTGTCTCGAGCTCTACCTCAGTAACATGCCATCCCCGCCTAAATGTCGTCCCAGCATGATGTTTTCTTGCCCACAAGTACATTTGACCATCTTTTTCATGGCAAGTGTCTTCATTTCACTAGGTATCCTTTGTTGAGTTGATTTTGATGGCAGTTTTCCTTAAGTTTTTGACCCGTTAGTCTGTACACAATATACAGTGAGCTTAATGGCTTCAGAACATGTTTTGCTATGTCGAGGTCTTGATGATACATGGAAGCCTCTTATATGGTTGGGTTGAACTGTTTACCATTAACTTTAGTCTTAATCGGATTGTGTGAATCCTGTACTTTTTCCTTAAGTTCTACTACTACTACAAATTATATTTACAAATACAAACTCATGAATGCTGTATTCATTCTTAACACGCTCCTTGATTTCTCCTTCCCAAAGTTTATCTGCATTGGTTTTGTCATCTTCAAACTTGTGAACAATTGTTTTTCCTACAATTTGAGGATCTGTGATAATGAATCTTTCCCAGGTGCTCCATGCTGGGCAAAACTGACAAGGCCATGATATTTTTTGGTGACTTTTCTTGTTCAGCTAGGGAACACTTGATGAAAAAAAAATCTTGTTTTTAGATCACATTTCAGGATAAGGGTCCTGATCTTAAGCTATTATCTTTGCACTCTTTGCCATTGCCAACATTATTGCACTTGCTCATTCTTCTTTGGTTTTCCTCATAAGAGTTCAATTTTGGTCATTATCATGGCAGGGCATTGTTTTGTTTAGCTTTCGTATGTGCAAACTCTCATTCACCCGAGATGTTGCATGAGGTACAGGACTGTACCATCTTCTTCAAATCTGCCGTGAAATATCACTCCAGGTGAACACTCTTGGTGTTGCCTATTAATTAATGTCCTTCAATGAACTGATCCTAATCATCCTGGCTCATAATTTCTTGGACATTTTAGAACGTACACCTGCTTTCCCGCCAAAACGGCGCGCCATCGTGCTGCACGTAGGTGCATCCAAGGACCAGTAACAAATTTGTATACCAGTGTGCGGCATCTGAGGGGCACCTTACACTCTCCACTCTGCAAAACATTAAGAACTGCTTGACGTACGCTGCGTGAGGGGGTGAGACTATGGAAGAGGTTGTGGGCGCTATGGAAGTCTTTGGACACAATGGTGTGTGATACCCGCAGGCCTAACTGAGCATTTTTGAATCCCCATTGAATTTGTTTCCACCTCCGGTCCATCGCGCCCCGTGTCTCCCCTTTTGCCTTTTACCGTCTGACGCAGAGAGGGCAGCAGAAGAGAAGGGGGGACCGAGAGGAAGGAAAAAGAGGAAACCGTAGAACTAAAATAGTATAGGAACCTAGAATGCGCACAGTCACAAAAGTCCGGGGTGTGAGAGGAAATGCGGAATGTGCGTGTCGTTCTGATTGCAGTAACATTTATCTTTTGTGTTTCATTTTTTTTTATGTTTTTTTGATTTAATGCTTGCCATAGGGATACTGTCTGTATAACAAATTTCCGGATCCGGAGAATTAAATTAATACACTATTTAAAATTGTCAAATTAAAAAATCTGTAAAATTAAAATTAGAAATTTCACACAGTGATTAGTATTATGGGACAAGCATTACGTACATGCAAAAAAACACATTGTTTGAAATGGAGGGCGGGCCCTCATCGGGAATCTTGACGTCGGCCTGGAAGCATAGGAATAGCGAAGGGGTAATGTAGTGACAGTTGGGAGCGAGACAAGGAGTGGATGAGGACTCGGAGGATATGGGACGGAGATGGTAAATTAATTAGGCCACGATGTGAGGAGCTGTCCGTGATGACTTCTGAAGGTTATTATACTATTATTAGAGATAGTTTGACCTGAAGTCCTCGTTTTCCAGAAGTGTCTTATTGTAAACTTTTATCATGAGTCCAGCGGAATGCATGGAAATGTGAATATCGTGCTTAATGGCTGAGGAGAACATTGTTGATAAAATAAGGTTCTATCCACAGCATTGGTTACAGTGCAACATATATGTAATGGGATCTGGCCAAACTGCCTTTAAAAAACAAGCAGGGCCTATCATCTTCATTATATTGTGCAAGCGTCAATGAATGTCCTTCACACTGTCCAAAATGTGACATATCCATCCACGTAAAGAAACCAGCGTATTTATTTTGTTGCTTCTTGAAAAAAAGGGTGTTATCGTTAGGGAGAAAACAAATAGTAGATAGAATATTCAAAAAAATCTATAGCTCATAGAGGAGGAGGAGCTGGGACCCAGTCAAACATCTAGTTTACCCCTCCACTACAGAAAGGTTGTTTGTTGAAAAACTTTGGTAGTTAGTATGGACTTCCTATATCAACGCTATAGGAGTACTCTCAAATTGTGGTATCACTTTTTCAAGAGGGCAATTTAAAGGTTAACACAGGGCCCAGTCAATTTTCTAAAATGCTCCAATCCATCGCTTGAAATGTATGCCATATTGTCGTATTATAGTCATAAGATTCCCAAAAATAATAGTTTGTACCATCTATGACGATTGCTTTGGGAGTTATAGGGTTGTAAAAATGTCGAAAAATGCGTTAAAAAAGGGTTCAAGTTTATTTGTACAGGGATCAAAATCAGAAGTTGCTCCAATTTTGAAAATTGAAAGAAGTTGTTCTTCCAGCTTAATGTGTCAAATTAAGGAATAGTTGTACATCTGCAATGCATAGTTACCATGTTTGGGACCAAATAGGTCATAGGGCAACATAATCCAAGTGGTGTTGACCTTCTTTGAACCGTATCTCCGTAAAGTAAGCATTTAATTGCATTTTAGGAGTCCTTTACCTCAGGCAATAAACATTTATTGTATAGTAATGGCCATAGGATACTGTGTATAACAAAATTTCCCGATACCGGAATTTTTAAACAAGATTTGAATTTTTCTATATGAGGACAATTCGATTTGAGCTTTTAGGCTATTTCCACACAGTGATTAGTTAAAAAAAAAATTGGACGAAGCTTACGATACAATTGCAAAAACACAAATTTTGTTTGAAAATTGAGGGCGCCCTCCTCTGAAATCTCTGAGTCGCCTTTAAGAAGAAGCCTTTCTCTTCATGTTAATATGAGGTCGTCGCCATTATGCTATGCTCTGTTCATTGGAGAGCTTGTCATTACCTTTAGGCCCGAGTGAGGCTCGGTCCGTGTGCTGAATGTATTATAACTATTCTTAGATATATTTTGATGAATTCCTCGTTTTCCGATGTCTTATTGTACACTTCTCTCCATTGATCCCATCGGATGCCAGGAACATGTGACTTGGTGAAGGTCCTTAGCCCGTTCTCAACTAAATGTTTTCTAATCCACCAGCATTGTTTACCGTGCACCTATCTGTCATGGTATTTGCACGTGCTTCAACAGCCGGGCCTATCATCTCCCTGATCTGTGCACGCGTCATGAATGTCCCTTCACACTGTCCAAAATTTGTAAATCTCCCCACGTAAAGAAACCAGCGTCTTTGTTGCTTCTTCGAAAAAAATCTGTTAGGGAGAAAACACATAGTAGAATATATTCAAAAATCTTAGCTCATAGAGGGAGCTGGGCCCCCATGTCACACAAGCATCTTTACCCCTCACTACAAAAAGGTTTTTGACACCTTTGGTAGTTATATGGACCCTCTACATCAATGCTTGGTAAGTCAGTACTCTCAATTGTGGTATCCTTTTCAATAGGGCCAATTTAAAGTTTAACACAGGGGTCCAAAGTTTTTAAAATGCCCTCCCAATCAGGTTGAAATGTATGCCATTGTGTCCGTCCAGGTCATAAGGATCTCCAAAAATATATAGTTTGTACCATCATGAACTATTGGCTTTGGGAGTTATAGGGTAAAAAGTTCGAAAAAAATGGTAAAAAAAGGTCATTTTCTATTTACAGGGATCAAATCAGAAGTTGCCCAATTTTGGTAAAATTGAAAGAAGTTGTCATCTACATGTCGCTTATGGTCAAACTAATGATCTTTTTGTACCTCTGTCATGCATAGTTCCCATGTTATTGGACAAAATAGGTCACTAGGGCAACATAATCCAATTGGTGGTGACCTTCTTTTGACCTAATCTCCGTAAGTGAAGCTTTAATTCATTTTAGGATCCTCTTACCACCCCTTACCTCCAGGCACTAACTTGCAAGTATTTAAATAATCAGATAAACCTTAAATGTGACCCCTGTAAAAATTGAGATTGACCTTTTTTACCATTTTGTAATTTTACCCTCTAACTACTCCAAAACCAATGGTCGTATGGACCAAAGGTGGTACAAACTATAGACCTTTTTGATCCTTATGACTAGACGGACATATGGCATCATTCACATGATTAGGAGCATTTTAAATTTGACCCTGTGTAACAACTTAAAATTGTCCCTATTGAAAGAAGTGATACCACCATTTTGGAGAGTACTACCTACCTTTTCATTCATATCATTCATGTCACCTTTCTTTAACCACGTAAGCCACTTCAACCGAGGCTGTTTCTTCCTTGGGGCCCTTGACATAAATCACTATATACATGTAATATACAAAGATATAACAACCTACATTTAAATATACATATTATACAGTACAATGAATTAAACCTGCAAAGAAGCCAAGTAGAGATTTAACAAGAACCTCTTTAAAAAGCTTATTCTTACCAGTAGACAAATTGTGGGAATTTGCTTACCCTATCATCCAAGATTATTCCAAATATTGCACCTCTATATGATAAGCTACGTGTTTTTATTACTTTTTGGTTGTGGAATGAAAACGTTATTTTTACTATTCCGAAAATTGTAATTTATTTTTAGTACAAGATGAACAGTAAGAAGGTAGGAGGTGCTAAATTGTTTACATTTTTTGTATTCCAAATTAAAGTGATTATGTTGATTCCGTATGTGAAAGAGTCTTCCAATACGCTGATCAGAACATTGTCCTGGAATATCCCATGGAACACACATATAATACTAGCGGCTCTATTTTGAAGAATTTGAAGCTTATTTACAATAGAGACCCCACAGTTGCCCATACTACATTGCAATACTCTAATTGAGGAAGCACAATGCATTATAAACCATATTTAAAAAATATTTTTCGAATGGAGTTAGATTTACATTTCTTCAACATGAACATACCTTTAAGGGATTTTTTACGTTCGAACTTGATCAATTTGTGGTTCCATGACAACGTATCAATCAATTATTACACCTAAAGGTTTGCAGTCATTAACTTTCTTTATATTAATACCATTTATAGTTACAAATGCATTATTTTATAGTTTTCTTCTTTAAAACAATGGCAACCGCTGTCTGATCCTATCACATTAATTCGATTTATCAGTGTGAAACTAAGTTTGTTACGTTGAAGCCAATTATTTATTATGTAAATCCTTATAATACCATTTAATATTATCATTGTTGTGTGTAAGCAAAATAAAATGATTATCATCTGCGTACATAATTAACTTTACAGTGTGTCACATAATTAGGCAAATCATTTATATAAATAAGAAATGCAGTGGACCATCATTGAACCCCTTGTGCATTTCCACAAGCTATGGCACAAGTATCTGAAAGAGTAAACCATCAACATAAGTGCATTGAGTACGTCCTGTAAAGGTAACTTTCAAACCACGAATACAGTACTTGCTAATCCCATATAATTTAAGTTTATTAAAAATTTCATGGTTTACTGTGTCAAGGCCTTTTTAAATCAGCATACAAATCCCAATAATTGCCTTTAATCTATTTCATTATACCAATCTCAGTGAATGTTAATTAAGCTGACAAGTCTAAAAAAAAAAAAAAAAAAAAAAGAATGAGATGGACTAAAACCTGATTGATTGATATTAATTAGGTTTATTATCCTTTTTTAATTAATTAGACAATTGATCAAGACGCTCTTCGATACTCTTAGATATAACAACTAGATTGAAATTGGGCCTATAATTACTAGGTCTTTAGCATCCCCAGCCTTAAACACAAGAATAACTTTAGCTCTTTTCCAACACCTTGAACTTACAGGTTGGTAAAAGAATGGTTAATTAAGTGAGTACCAATTGGTGTGATGACAGGAGCAGATATTTAAAAGTTGTAGATGGTATTTGTCCAGACAGTTGCTTTGTGGGGTCATCAGATAATTTAGTTAACTGAATTGAATAACATAATCATAACTGACATGCACTTAGGTTAAATGTAGGTCCATCAGAATTGCCAAGTTCTTATAATCACAAAAATCAGTTATCTTCTATATGATTGGCAAGTTTGTGGACCTATTTTGAAAAAAAGTTATTTAATAATTTCATCCGCTTTCCCTTAGATCAGTACAGGCCCATTTTTTAGTATTAATGTATTGGAATTTTTAGTAGCTTTATTTTTAGATGGAACAATGTGTCTCTAAGATCTCCATGGTCTTTTTGGTTGATATCATTTGTATGTTTAGCTGAAACCTTGTTTTATGTAGAGGGTCCCATACTAACTACCAAAGGTGTTAAAAACCCTTTTCTGAAGGTGGGTAAACAAACTCCTTAAATAAGGCCCCTATGATATTCCTGCTTCCTGCTCTATCAGTAACTGCACATCCAATTTTACATGCAAACCAACTGAACTGAGTGTTGTCACCTGAACTTTAAGAAAACCTAGCCTCCTAAAGGTGTTCCAAAGAACCACAGTACATGGTATTGCATTTCTCCGCCATTAACCTTGAATAAAAGTGTATACAAAACACGTTGACAATGGTGGTCCTTGTGCGGTGATGATCAGGGTGTTTCAATGGAGCACAGCATAGATAATTGAAAACTTGCCTTTTGCTCAATTTCTGAAGTGACCTATCATACACATATCTCCTACATAAACTGTTTTAAACTATTTCATGGGAAATATGCTACAGGAACATTCTCAAACAGCAAGGACATGGAGTTACGGATTACTTTGAAATAAATTTTTGTTTTCTGAATAGCCTCTTGTTCCCCAGTCAGCATGCACACACACACACACACACAGATGGTCTGTGCAGTGATTTCGTTCCCGATTATGTAATGGGTAACTGAAGTGCCTATTGTAAGGTTTATATGGTGTGGGACCGCTACAGGCTAGCAACACCAAATTCTATTGTCTTTTAAGGGCAGTGTTAACCCTAGTGCTTTTGTTTTTACACAAATTTCTGATTTTTGCACCACTTTAAACATCAACCTGTGTTCTATCGTTACCAACAAAGGTTATCCAATGCAGACAATCCTGGGTTGTATTTTTTTGCCAATTTAAAACAGCTATTTGACCATTTAAAGTCACAAAACCACATGGTCTTAACGGCGGGAATTTAAGCACATTACGCACCGCAAGGCGCAGCATCGTGTCGCGTGGTGAATTTTTGTTGCGTAATGAAGCGTGCGCGTGTTTTAATGTACTTTTGCGCGAACGCATCTTGGAAAAACGAAAAATAATATTTGAAAATGTAAACAAAGCGCTAATTTAGACCAGATGAAATTTCAATTCTGATTTCTGGAGTTGAAGACAAAAGAGGTTTGATTCAATAGTGCATAAAGATGTATTTTCATCACTTGCACAACATACTCAATTTTGAAGTTAAAAGGTAAAGTTTTTTGAGAAAGAGACAGCTTGAAATGGCGTGAAAAGTCCCTTTTTTACTAAAACACGGATTTTCTCAATGTTAATTTTCGCAAAATTTGGCAAATTTTCAGACAAGATAACTCCAAAAATACTGAAGTAAAAGGTAAGGTTTAACTTTCCTACGATAGCAATCGGTCTTCTCTGGGGACGGTTTTCATTTTTCGATTTCTAACTAAAGATATTCTGCAATATATACTCAAATTTTGGAAAAAGAAAGGTAAAAATCACCTTTTTGGACATTTTTCCTTATAATTCGAAAAGTAAGCTCTATTTTTAAAAAATGAAAAAACCGTCCCTAGACAAATTTGTCTTGTTTCTAAAAAATAACATAAGAAATCATGAAAATTCAAATTGTTTTTGTTATGCTGTCTGAAAATTTTTCCGCAAAATCATGTTTTTTTAGTATTTTTCTCAAAATACGGAAAGTTTTGCATTAATCTGATGCCATCATCGGGTTCATCGTCCAATTTTCTTTCTAGAAATGTATACTTTTACATACAATAATCAAATATTTGCAAAGGTACAAACCAAAATAGATACTCGGAAGCTCAAGGTTGACACTACCCTTAAGTTCAAGGTCAAATTTTTTTTTTTTTTTTTTTTTTTTGTAAGATTTTGTAAACCTGTGTAGATTTTCACCAGAAAAATTTTCTTGTGGAGGTTTGCAAGGTGTAGTAGTCTACATGAAAACACTGCGGTAGGTATAGTAGTTAGTGTTAAGACATTTTATTAGTAAAGCATTCAGTTACAGTGGTAATTATCAGCACTCGTCTGTGCAATGAGACTGAGAGTGAAATTTTGCTCTTTGAAGAAAACAATCCATGAAGTGACATCACTCTTCTATTGTCTGTTCTCATTGACATTGAGTACAGGTTTCACTCTTCTTGTTTGAGATTTCACTCTTGAGAATTTTGCTCCAAAATACTTGTAAAAAATAGTAAAATTGATTATACATTTCAAATATCAGCAGGTGAAATTTAAAATATTTCATTGTGTTTGCATTGAATTTCCAGGTGGCACATATGGAGATGAGATCAGAATGCGAATGGTTGAAGAACCTGTCAACCTTGGGTAAGAACAAGGAGCTTTAAGGGTTTCTCGCTTTTAAAAGTCAAGCCTATAATTGAAGAATTGATCAAAAATGTTCCAGAAATATGGGCCAAAAAACAAGATAAATCAATTGGTACTTTAAAAACTTTCACTTCAAAAAACATTTTTCAGGGTGGTAAGTGGGAGCTGGATGTGCATGTACTTGGATTTACTAGTAGAGAAAATAATTCTCTTCACCCGTCCCATATATCAACCTACATTTTGTTTGATGGGTAAAAATAGTACTAAACTTATATTTTTATAGGTACTATCATTGATTCTGCAAAAATGAAAACAAAAATTTTGTAAACAGGGTTTTCTATATTCTCTAATTTTTCAGTGCAGACAGCATTTTGAAGACATAATGCTGTCCTTTTAAAATGGAGACATGGTTTGAAGAGGGGAACATATTTCAGGGACTTTGGACTTTTGTCAATAGAGGGATGCATTTTGACAGATAATTTCCAGTATATTACAAACATTTTGTGTATTAAAAACATCTGTAGCACCTAGTTCTTAGCATAATCCCCTTGATTAGAACTGTTATTGCCAAGATATGCCTGATTTAAAAAAAAA